>JACWBX010002083.1:0-21216 GCA_014622435.1 Polypedilum pembai | reverse complement strand
TGAAATATCGTACGAAGTATTGTTTTTGCGATTTGAAATTTCGTGAAAATCATGAAAGTCATCCGTAATATGAATTTGAAAATCTGGATTGCTTCAGAAGACTCAGCAGTTCTTTATATGTGTTTTTTGTTTTATTTAATTTATTTTATTTGAATCTTCTGATTAGAAACGAATCAGTTAATTCTGTAATCTGATAATCAACACTGATCTGTGGCGACAAAAATGCGCTTAAGTACTCCGATCCGTGGTCGTGTACTTTCTATATCTTTTGAATGCAAGGTCAAACGTTTAGATTTAGAGCAAAATTTAAGATCAATCTCAAAGTTTAAGATCAATATCTGAATATTAAGATTAAATTTGAAATAAAAGATCAAGATCAAAAATTTGCTCTTAAGCTACAACACAAGAAGATTAAAATTGAGGCGAAAGGCAAATTGAAGAAATATAGGGAATTGAGATGATTATTTGTTCCAGTTTTCGAATCTTGTTACAACATGATGACAATTATTTATAACGAAAATTCAAAATAGAAATTTTTATAATAATTCAAAAAAGTCGTTGAAGTTCAAAATTTAAAAAATTAAGTTCAAAAATTTTTATACTTGAAACTGTTTTTCAAAATCTTTTTTCTTTTCCTACAAAAAATATGATTTAATCTCATAAATTATATTATAATCCTCATATTTATTTTTCCATTAGAACAAGCAACAATAAAGATAGAAAAAAGTAAAAATCAGAGAGAGAGAAAATAAAGTAATAAATCTATCAATTTTCCGTTGTTGTTTGTATTTATCCATTTTTCCTCTTCTTACATACTTTATATGTGTTGTTGTATGTGCCTGTGCATTTGGGAAAAGAAAAAACATTGACTCTCCGCATTATGTATCAGTAATTTATTTTTTTTCATGTTGCAGAGCTTGTTGTTTCACCCACACCATCATCTTTAGCTGATCTAAGTTCACCTGACTCGCAAGACTTGCACGAAGTCCTTAGAAGTTATCCACGTGGCATCATAAATCCAAATTATCCAGGGTTTCAACATCTCGCACATACATTAGCTGAACATTTTATTGGTCATAGTTACTCGTCAGATAGCGAAATCTCTGACGACGTTGACTTTGATGTGACTTATCGGAGTGGAAATTTATCGAATGTAAATATTATAATGAACGATAGTAACAATAACATTAATGCCGCACCACCAGCAGCAGCATCAGCGGCTATTGATTTAAATCGTAATAAAAATAATTTTGTCAGTGGCGATTCAAAAGAATTTGAAGATGGAAATGTTAATTTATTAATGAAAAGTGAACCAAAAGTTTTTTGTGAAAGCAAGCAACTTGGATTGAATGATGAAAATCAAAATTCTGACTATGAAAGATTCACATCGGATGAAGAAGATGAAGAATTTTGCAATTTACAAAAAACTTTAGTTGAGCCACAACAAATGGAGTTTGATGAAGATGAAATTGCTGATTTAAGTGGTGAAGACGATGCAGCAATAAAGAATGAACTTGAAAGAATTGATAGAGCTGATAATGATTTTAATGAGGCAATAAATTGTGATTTGGCAACTTATTTGCAACAATATGACTATAAAATGGATTTGGAAAAATCTTATCAACTTGATGAATGTCTTACAGATGAAGATAACAATAAACTGCCAACACCTGACATTTTAATTGAACACAACAACAGTTGTAACATCAGAAAGGTGCAAAATGATGAAGAAAAGGAAGAGGATGCGATTAAAACTGATATAGAAAGTGAAAATGATCCAAAATCCACGGAAAATTTGTTCCAACCGGATTTAATTAAAAGTGTTACAGACACAATTAACACAAACGACAATAATCAAGATAAGGATGAAATTTCATCTCCCATTGAGAGCGTGACAAATGATAATGATGAGAAAATAATTAATCAACTTCAGACTGAATGCGCAATGGCAAATTGTTCAACAAAACTTTCATTTGATAGCGCAACATCGGCTGTTGATATTATCGGTGACTTTGGCAAGGAAGTTGAAAAGGAAATTGGATTGATTGTATCGGGTTATTTAAATGCAACAAATGAATTTGTTAAAACTCCAACATCACCAACATCTATTGAAAATTTTATCCGTCCTGATGAAAATTTAAAAACTGCTAAAGAAAAAGAATGTGTACTTGATGAGAAACAATTTATAGAACATCTTAAAAGTTTTAGTAAGGTAAGTTAAAACTGTAATATATTTTTGTTTATTTTGAGTGTTTGAATTGAAAAATTTCCTGAATTTTAGGTTTTTTAAAATTTAACGGTTTTAAATTTTTCAAAAATTCAAATTTAAAAAAAAACGTTAAAATTAAAAAATCAATTTTAACATATTTCATTTAATTCATCACATTATTTTATTTTACAACTCTTTTATTACTGAAAATGACTTTATTTAAATAATAAAATAAAATCCAGCCTGAGTGATGAGTTTTATATGTGCACATCATATGTTTCTATAATCATCTCAATTTTTTTTTGTTTTATTACCAAAAAAATATTTTTCTTTCTCGCTCTGCTCGTGACGCATGATAAATGCTTTTTTAATGATGTTTGAGTCCATCACATGCGAGTATTCTGGCTATCACGCGCAAAATTATGAATCATTGCTGAAATTCATAAAAAGCTAAAATTATCTTAAGTATGCAATAATTTTTCACATTTATGAAGGTGCGCACGAGACCCGCAATGAGCTTTTTGATAAACAAAAAGAAAAGCAGAAAAGGTGAAAAATTTTCATAATTTAAAAGAAAAATGTTTTGCATTTCTTAATCAGAATTTACTCTTAAAGATTGAAAGTTTCAATTTAAAGATTAAAAGATTTTTTATTTCATGAAGATTTTTCAATTCTAAAAATTTTAACGAAATTTTAACGAAACAAAAAGAAATCTTTCGTTAAATTTTCCAAACAATTTCAAGTTCAATCTTTTTTATTTCTACAATAAAAAAAATCTCAATGCCAACAGCAATAAAACAGAGAGAGAGAGAGGAAAAAATCAATTTATCATTGTTTTATATGGAGTGAGAGGAGTCATTTCAACAGTTAATCGTTTTTCCATGAACACTCTTTATCCTTTTCTGACTGAATCAAGCATCCATGACTTGCTTCCTTGCTGACGACGACTGTCGAACATTGTAAAGATAAATTAGCTTAATTTTTGTTCTCTACCCTAGTAACCAAAAATACGTTACGCTTTCCGTTTATGTGCTTGTTACATGCCACGGCAAGTAAACGGAAAGTTGTAACGTATTTTTGGTTACTAGGGCTAGTTGCAGTCGAAATTCTAAATAGTGAAAATTATTCAAATATGCATACGCTGGCACTCAATGACTCACAAATTTCCATTTACAAACATGAACAAAAAAATTTTTCTATTGTAGATTGTGTTTATTGCTCTCATTCTCTATATATGTTTTTTTTTCCTTATTACTACCGCATTTTCGCTCTCATTCTCTTCAATTATTTAAAGAGCTAGAATACATTCACATAAATGTGTATATATGATATTATTTTTAATGTTTGTTTGCTGCGTTCGTTTGGGCAATGGATTTTTTTTTCTCTGTTTTTTCTTGCTAAATAGTAGTTTTTATTCTTCAATGAGAATTAGCTTATGATTAAAAAAGAGCGTAAATTTTTCATTTCATCATTTTGACACGAATTTTTATTATAAAGATTATGAAATCTTTGAACAATTCTAACAAACTAAAATATTAATGAATTCCATAAATTACTTAAGATCAATGATTATTTTTTATTCTGTATCAAAAAACTTGTTTCTTCTCAGTTTTAATTAATTTTTGAAATTTCATATTTTATCGAATTTAAAAATCGTGAATTTCACGATTTCATTTTTCTTATCAAAATTTGTTTCACTTCATTTATTATTGATTTTCAAGATTTTATAACATTTTTAATGGACATTTAAAATTTGAAATTTCTAAAAGTTTGTTCAAAAATTTACATTTAACTTGAGGTGAAAAACCACTTAGTCGGAAATTTCCGACTTTTCCGACTCATTTCCGATTTCCTACCTAGTGGTTTTTCCCCTGTTTAACTTAGTTTTGGAAATTTAAAATTATTAAATTACGTAAATTTTTTCATTCACTCATTTTGTCTAGATTTACTAATTAAAAGTTTAGAAACTCTCTAAAAATTTCTAATACAAAATGTCAACAAATAATAATAAAGTTTTACATATCAATGATTATTTTGTAATTGATTTCAAAAGTTGTTTCTTTTCAATTTTTATTAATTTTTCGAATTTTTTCGTTTTAACGGTTTTTTAAAATTTGAATTTTTGTATAGCGTTATGTTTGAAAATTTACAAAAATTTTGTTGATAATGATTTTTGAATTTAATTTTTTTATTTGAAAAAGTTTTTATTATTTTCAAAATTTTACATTTTATCAACACTTAGAGATTTGTAAATTTGAATTTTTTAAAACCTTTAATATTAGAAAAAATTTTCAATTTGATCTTCAGTTAAAAATTCTTTAATAAATTATTTATCAAAACATTACACAATTAGAAATTTTTCTCAGTTCACTTCAGTAAAAAAAATTCTCATTAAAACTTTTATAAATTAAAAATGCATATGTTTGTGTGTGAGAATATGAATGAGATCTGGAAATGTAATTTAGAAATTTCTGCATGATGATAAAAAAAATTCTCTGAAATTATTACAAAAAAAAAAAAATTTTTTTCTCATTTTCTCATTCTCGACAAAAACCAGATGGGCGATGCTACATTATCGAAAGTGGAAGAGAGAATTCCGTTGAAAAACAAATTAGTCGTTGCTGACGAGCATGATGAATCAAATGTGATTCTTACGAGAGACGATTTGCTCATTCCTACAGCAATTGTGAAACCAAAATATCAAAAATTATCATTTGATGAGCGACAATTGCCGATTCGAGGTGCAACCGAGACAGAGTTATTAGCTACAACAGCGACAATAACAACAACACCAAGAAAAGTGCAAAAGCATTTGCCAAAAAGTCAAAAACATGCACGCAAATTTGTGAACGCAAAAGCAAGTGAATTAAGCGATAATAAAGAAACAATCAGTGAAAATATTGATGTTGCCATCGTTCAGCCAATCAAAAAAGTTATTGACACGAACATTGTGAGAAGAGACGGGGAAGAAAAAGAAATTGAAAGAGCTAAAAATAGCTCAAAACATGAACAAGTGAAAAATCGAAATAGTAAAATTAATGAGAGAAAAATGAGCGATTTTGGTAATAATAATAATTTGAATGTCACTAATCGAAAGTGCTCTGAAAGGGAAAAAGAAAAATTTGATGTCGTTATGTCTCGTGAGGAAAATAATAATAATGATGATAAACATAATAAAAAGGTGCCAATGAAGAGTCAAAGGAATCATAATGGTGAGTAATTATTCATTTTATACTAAAAGAAAATGAAGAAGAAATTTTTGTTTCTTTTTTATTCAAAAAATAAACAAATTTTTAATTAAATTGAAATTTCTTCACCAAAAATAAATAAAATTTTTTAAATTTTAAAAAACCGTTAAATTCAAATTTAAATTAAATTGTTGAAGAAAATTTAAGACAAAATGAAATTCAAAAACTTCTTTTCTTCTTCTGGAAAATGACATATTTGTTATTAAATAGAAATTTCTAATGAATTTATAAATATAAACAATTAAGATTTTCAAATTTTTAGAAACCGTTAAATTCAAATTTTAATCAAATTGTTAAAAAAAAGTAAAGAAAAAGTCAAAATAAAATTCTAAGAAAATTTCATTATTATTTCCTTCATTTATAACATTCATTCGTTTAGAGACAATGAACCATTTTACGGCAAAAAATTTCTTTTAAAAAGCTTTTCACCTTTTGGATCTAGTGCTCGAAATGGATCTACTAGAGTTTCTGTCGTGAATTATTGTAACATTTAATAAAATGCGTCTTATTGTAATTATAAATTAATTTCATATCAATTCTCAGGATGATTTTATAAATTGTAAATGGACAAGAAAGAAAAAGTTTCAGCTAAACAATAAAAACCGTTACAATTTGTAATTCGTAAAATTCAAATTCAAGAATTCGTTAAATTAATGAGCTGTAGATTAAAATGATCTACAAGTTTCATGTCTCAAAATTCGCTTCTGAAATGATTTCTTTATGTTTCATGAGATTCGGAAACTATTTTTGATTAAAATCATGCCAGATCACCATGTACTGGCATGTTCTGACCTGTTTGTCGCTATCATATAATACTTTTATAATATTGTGATCTACGCGTAAAGTCACAAACAGACAATATGGATGTATGAGCGCTTTTGAAAAAAAATTTCTAAAAATTTCAAAAATGTGAATAAATTTTTTAAATTTTTGAAAACCGTTAAATTTGAAAATTTTCAAAAATTATTTAAAATTCTATAAAACTTTCTTTAGTAAGTTAACAATTATAAATCTGTTAATTTACAACTCTTTTAATCATCATTAACAAATAATTCCGCCCACAAGATAACTAAAATAGCTCAAATGTCTTTCTAAACAAGTAACAAAATTCACATCACAACAGCCCATTAATCATCATCATAATTTCCCACAAAGAGATAAATTTTCATCATAGTCTATGAAATATGTCATTTGTTCACTTCATTAATGATAACAAATTTGTCATCTTATAAGAAGAGAAATAAATTTCTTCAATAATTGTCAGCAAATATTTCACTTAAAGTTTTCTATTTAATAATAAATTATTCTTAATCACGAACATTTTTGTGTTTTCTTTTTCTAGACGTATTTGATGTTTATAACATTGAGACAGCTTTACCCGTCATCGATTTAGAAGCCATTGAGTCTCATTTGATGGCATCGGCCAAGGAAGAAGAAATGAAGGTAAGAAATTGTTTCTGTTTTTATTTAAATTATGAAATTAGCGAGAAGAAAAAGAAAAAATTTTTTAATGATTTTCTCACACCAAAATGAAATGAAAATCTGTTGATATATTGTTATGATGCTGTTGAGTTTATTGTAAGGCAAAATACATAAAAATAAAGTCTAATGGAATTGTCAACTTAGAAGAATGAAGTTCAGTTCAAGGTTAAAGAACTTTAAATAAAGTTTTTAAGGGGAATCTTTTTGAACTTCAAAATTTTAATGGAAAAACTGAGGGGATGGACACTTGGGTGAAAAAAATTTATTTTCGCTCTTTTTCATATGAAAATGGGGCAAAAATTTTTGCCCTTCTTGCCCCAGTGTCTATTCCCTCGGAAAAAACAAAATCCGAAAATTTTCACTATTAACTGAAGTTTAATTGATTTTTAGTCAATTAAAAATATAGTTCAGCACAATTGCATAAGAAGAAGAAACATGTGCATACTTCTTCTTCCTATACGCATGTTGCCGAACTTTAGTTAAAATGAACAACTAAAGTTGGACCGATAAAATACTAATTTATTCTTATCGACTGAAAATTGGTCAAATTTTTGTTAGATTATTTCAATAGCTTTGTGATCAGGAAATTTTTTTTTAATTTTTGAAATTAACATGAAATTTATCTGAGCTTTCTTTCATTAAACAAAAAATGTCCGAATTTTATTCAAAATTTTTCAAAAATTTGCAAGTTTTAAAAATATAAACAAAAAATTTAAATCTAAAAAAAACCGTTATTTTTAAAAATTGAAAATTTCAACGCTATTTTCATGACAATAAAGAAATTGATAAATTCATTTCGTTTTGAACATTTACTCCAATTTATTCAAAGACCTTTCCATACACAGATAAGCTTCAGTTCGCCGTCTATATACAAGTTTTCTTATACGATGATTTTTAAATACAAAATTTTTAGTCAAAATCTGTCGTTGTGGATTTAAATTCGACTGTAGAATTCAAAAATTTTAAAAGTAACATTTCCTTGAAAAAATACAGTTGAAAAATTGATAATTTGCATGATACAAATTTTTCCATCTATGTGTACATACGCGCATATATGCGTGCGAGAATGTTGATAGGAAATGAAGGATAATAAAGAAAAATTGCTATTTTATTCATCATAAAAGTAATCATGAATTCCAATAAACCTCACAGTCAGAGTGTATGCGAACTTTACGACTTTTATGGCACAATTAAGGCAACACAATGTTCTCGTATTCATGCGCTCTTAAAAAGTGACTGTGAGATGAGAGTTAAGGTTCATAGTTTTCCCATTTCATTTTCTTTCTTTGATTGCTTGTTTTTCTCATCTTCATGCTGCTTTAAAGTTTTATTTATTCAACCACAAACAGTGAATATCTGAAGGAAAAAAAAAAAATTTAAATTAAATTTCGTTCAATATGGAGTTTTTTTTGCTGTCACTTTATCTACATATAACCACCTCAAACTCAATTGTATTCAAGAGTGCGTATACAAGGAAATGTAATGGAATTTGAATGAATAAAAGAAGAAAGGAATAAAGATTAATTTTACATTTTTCTGTCGCTTCTGCTGCTGCTGCTGCTGTTAATGTGATAAAAGAAAGAAGAAAAATATTCAAACGGAAATTCTTGATTGATGAAGGAAAAAAATTCATGGCAAAAAAATGTTTTGAATTTAACATAATATCTTTGTGTGAATGTTTACAAAATGATACAAAAAGTTAGAAACAATTCATTTTGAAATTATTAAATTTAACGTTTTTTTAATTTTTAAATTACATTTTCTGAAATTTTCTGAATTAGAATTCTGAATTTTCAGAATTTTTCTAATTCATGCGTGGAGACACAAAAAAGAGCAAGAAAAATCAAAAAAGATGAAATGGGAGCAAAAAAGATCAACCTGTGTCCACGCCTGGATTTTTTTAAAATTCTATTAAGCGAAAAGTAAACTTCTCATTGTATTAAGCAAAAATGACAACTTGAACAGATAGATAAAGTCAAGATTTTTCTTTCCCTAGTCCGCTAGTGATACTCAGTGTCTAAACGGACTTTTAAGAGTTAGCCACTAGCTGGATATATTTTTTTCCATCTCTGGACATATTACGGTATGCAATTATGAAGACTCGTTACCTAATTTTCACTAAACTAATTTGTTTTTTAAGGACTCTCGTTTCATCGCACTTTTTAAGTTGACCATTGTAACTTTGCTTCGAAAAACTTTCGTCAAGAGTCTGAAAAGCAGCTTGTCTACAGTAGATTTTGACTACTGATCTGTAGTTTAACAAATCTGTTTACTAATTACTCTCTGAAGACGTAGGCTGAGAATCGATCTAAAACTGTTCACAACCTAGTTTTCAGAACCAGTGTTCTTAACTTCTCGGCTGTCGAGGCACTCCATTGTTCTTGTTCTATTATTGTTTAAGAAATCTTAAGTTTTCAAATTATGATAATTTTCTGAAAGCTGTAAAAGAAAAATTCATAATAAATTCTTTGAGATCGTCACAAGGTTTGCATCGCTTGATTCTTTTTGAATTCTCTAATGCACAGTTGTGTTTGTTGGTTGAAAAACTTCACATGTTATCAACAACAGCAGCAGCAAAAGTAACAAAAACAAGTGTGTGGATAAGACTTGCTAATTCCATTTCACTTCTAAACCAAGTGACAGCAAAAAAAAGTCAGAGTTGTTAAAAGTATAATTAAATTTTGTCCTAAAGCTGCTGTCTGCTGGCCAGTAGCTAAACAATTCTGAAGAAAAAATTGTTTTTATTTTTTTGAATGTCATTTGTGGGTAACATCAAGAGCAGTAACAGGAACTGTAATCATTACATAACAACAAGATTTTTACATAAAAAATTCTCATGTGAATTTTTTTGTTCGAACAAAAAGTGAGAGAAGAAAAAGCTTTTTATGTTTATTGACTGGAAAGCTTTTTTGTGTGTTCACTTTTGAAAAGAAATTTAATGACAATTTTGCACGTTATTAGTAGTGAAAGAAAATTGTGTCGTGACATTGTAAACCGCCTCAAGCTAAAGTGTTTTAAATGTTAGGGAAAAAATGGGCAATAATGGCAATTATTAGTGTGCAATTTGCATTTTAAAATAGTGTGGTTGTTGGTTGTTTTTATTATCAAGATTATGGAAAGACAAAGTTAGCAACAAATTTGTTCTCATTTTACTTCACTTTCATGTATTTTTGCTGGCATCGTAATTGTCGCAATGTTTTACTTTTTATGAATGAAATAATTTTTATTCCTTACTGCTCTTTCTTTGCAAAATGATGTTGATAATAAAAGAGCATCGTAAAGTTTATTTTAAAAGGAGAAAAAATATGTTTTGAAATATTTCAGAAATTTCATGGTGGAAAAAAGTTTTTATTAAAATTTTCACAAAAAGAATTTTTTAAACCAGTGTTGTTAAAAACAGGCAATTAGCTTGTACAGGTCAAATTTTAAAACTGCTCTATTTCCTTAATTAGTCAAAATTTATTAATTTTGTTAGATTAGGACTAAGATATTGATTGTTACGATTAGTTGTTTATATTTAGAATTTACTATTTGGATTTGTTTGAAATTTTGCAAATTTGTCTCTTTTAATAACTCTGTTTCAAACTTTAATTAATTTCATAATTTTTTCAAGAGTTTTATTCGAATATAAAGTCAGCTCTTATAATTGAGGGAAGACAATTAAATAAAATCACAAAAGTAAAAAATTAAAATTTTGTCTTTTTCAATCTAAAAAATTTTCAAAAAAACTCGTTTTTAACGGTTTTTTAAAATTTAAAATCATTTAAACATTGAATTAAAATTTTTAAAAGAATTAAGTGTGAAAACAAAAACCATGGAGAAATTTTCTAACAATTGCTATGTAATCAGTTGAGACCAGTTGGTACTATCTGATACTAATTAATATGAAATATGTATTATAACGTTTATTTGAATGTTTTAGTGCTCAACACAAATGTTTGAGTGTTTTAGTGCTCAGCACTAAGTGTTTGAATGCTTCAATGCTGAACATTTTGTTTGAGTTTTTCGACGCTAAACCTTGAACTTTAAGTTTATTAGTGTGCTCAATGGTTACTTTTTTTAGACATTTCAATGCTCAGTAAAGTTTTTGAGTGTTTAGATGTTCAACATCAAATGCTTATGATTATTTATTGCTCAATCGTTATTGTGCTTGCAATAAAGTATGCGGTTAATAAATGTTTTAGCAAAAGAGAGTCGCAAAGCGGCCCAAATGCGCTAGTTTTATATAAATTCAAATTATAATATGTTAAAATTACTCATAACATCAACTTATAACATAACTGTGATATTTTATCATACTGCATAAGTGTTTGTGTTGCAATATACATAAATGTGTTTTACCTTTTTTGAGCTCAAAAATTTTTGAACTCAGCAACCTGAACTCAGAGTTTTTTGAGCTCAAGAAATTTTTTGTGTTTTAGGTTTTAAACTCTACTAAAATTTTAGTAGAATTAATTATAACTTTTCAAGAGAAAATGAAATTTCCATAGGAAAACAATAAATCACACCTAAAAAGTTTTCTTTTCAGCCTAATCTCAAAAAACTTTTTCCTATCCGTCTTCTTTATTTAATACACGAAAATGTCAAGAAATTTTAATGTCAGTCATAAATAATAAAAAGAGAGAGAAAATTTTTCAAGAGCAAGCTAAAGCTCTTTGTTTAAATATTTTAAAGTTTTTTTTCAACAACAAAAAGTGAGCAAAACAATTTCTTAATAATGCATGTTGCCATTTGCTTGTATGATTTCATGTATTATTCTCCCTAATGTGCACATTTTCCCTCACAAAAATGCTGTTACTTCTGTTCCATCTAAAGTTTCAATTTTCATTGACTCAATATGGCAATTTTTAACATTTATTTCACCTTTTAAGCTCCAAAATGACAAGTTCAGGAAAAATTATTTAATTGATTGTTTTGGGAATTTCACTTTTAATTAAATTTTCATTCGAAAAGGTCAAAATGAAGTAAATTTGCAATTTAAATGAATGTTTTGTATTCAAAGAATTTTCATGCAAGTGCAATTAAGGAAGAAGATAAAATTTGAAGTTTTCTGAATGAGGTCAAGGAGGATTTTGAGATGAGAATTTTTAATTAAAAATCATGAAAATTTTATTTAGAAATTTTGTTAGGATATAAGAGAAAATTTTATTGAAATTTTTCAATGTTTTAATTCTATAGCTAGGGTTGAGTTTTGACGGCTTGATAAATATCTCAAAATCGAAGATTGAAAAACTCTTTTGTAAGTGATTTTATAAAGCTCCACGAGGGTTTGCGGGTGAATCCTTCACCGTCACATAACTGATTTACAACTAAACCGCAAATCTTTTAATTACTTTTATTTAACTTGTACAGCTTTATGGAATCAGTTAGAGCCCGAAGTCGACTTAACATACAATTTTTTAGTCAACTTCGAGCCCGGAATCAGAGCAAGATTTCCAAACCAGCAAGCTTAGATTTTGAAATATTTATCAAACAGACGAGTTTGTCAGAAACAACTCTGTAGAAAATGATTAATAATCACAATATGGATCAAAAGTATAATTTACACATTCATACATACGATTAATTCTAAGAATATCACATCTTGACATTCCTGTTCCTCTACCAATCAATTTTTGATATCTAGGATCTAAAGTTTCAATTGTAGTTTTGTTATTTTTGCTAAATGCATCATCTTGATAGTGCATAATTGATAAATAATCATAATTTGTTCCATAGTCTCCGTAGTCGTTACCGTTGATACTAAAGTTCTGCTCTGTTATATTAGTTTTTGGAAGATTTTCAAAATGAATTTTAATAAAATTATCTCTTCTTTGATCGTTTTGCATATGAGTAAAACCAAGTGCATGAATCAACTCGTGAACTATTATAACTGATGAAGAAATTAATTTTAAATTATTTACACAAGAAAAAATCAAAACTTTTTTCTTACCATTTTCCATGCAATTCATTTCTGGTGGTGTACTCAATGAAACATTTTGTACACCTATACTTTTTCCAAGTCCACTCCAACAGCCAACAGAATTCATTATATTTAAATAATCACGATAAATATTATTTCCTGTATTTTCGATGAATCTTATGCAAGTTTTTGATTGAATTTCATTCATTGCATCAATGATTATATTTACATTTTCTTGTGCTAAAAATTATTTTAAAATTTATTAAATTTAAAGAAATTCTAAAATTTATCTTACAATAAGTATTGTCAATAATGTAAGGGACTTCAACGTAATGACCAACTTTTTCCCAACGTTTAATATCAATTATTGTTCCAGTAAATTGCCCATTCTCATTTCTTAAAGCTTTTTCTTGTTTCGGAGTTAGTTGAATATCTCCTTGAAATTTATCACCATACAATCCAGAATAATCTTTACTCACTTTTTTAATATTTTTCTTAGTAGGAGTTGCATAAAGCAATGAAAAAATGCAAAAAAGTATTAAAACTAATAACTTCATTTTTCTTCTTTAATTCTTTAGTTAACTGTCTTAATTTTTTGAATAACTATAAAATAATAAACTTATTTATTGAAATGAATTCTATTTAAGAAAAATTTCAAAGCAATTAAGATGTTATTTGAAGCAAAAAGTTAACACGTGAATTTTTTTGCCTTTTTGAATCCAATCAAGTGTGAAGTAAAAAAGTGAAGTTTATCAAAAATTTTAACTGACAATTTTCATTTTAGAATTTCAGTTTATTTGTTTGTTAGCAAAAAGTAAAGAAATAATTGACTGCATTAGAACTTTTCTCTCAAAATTATTGAGTTAAGCTTTTAGTAATGTATTTGACACAGAAACAAAAAATTGTTTTTGAAATTTTGCCAAATAAACCATAAACTCTAAAAATAGCAAAACTCGACTAGACTATAAAATTGTTGCTTTTTTCTCTTTTAATAAACTTTTTTTGAAACTCAATTTGTTGCCAACTTCATTAAAACTTTTTAATCAATCAAATTTAACTTCAATTTAATCTCAATTTAAATTAATTTTAATTAACAATCCAAAATTAATGTCGCATAGCAGACACTCATGTATGTGGTAAAATTTAAACCAATTAGCTTGAGGCAACTTTTTTTAACTCCCAACTTTTTCATTTACTCAGAACTTTTTTTCTTCGAATGAATTGAAATTGAAATTGTTTAATAATTAATTAAATTATTCATGTTGTATTGTCTGTCTGATGCTTTGTTCGTTATTCCAGTAGTGGCCAACCAGTGTGCCATAGCAGAAGCTTAAGAGTGCTATAAAATTTTCTAGAATAATGAAACAATTGTTGTTTTCTCCTGAACTTAAAAATCAAGTAGAAATTATTCAAACTTCAACAAATTTTCACTAATTTCCAAGGAAAAAAATTTGATGTGCAATGAAAAGAAATTTTTTCGTTCATATGTACCGTAAAATAAATTTTAACTCTTAAGTGTGTCGTTGACCAAAAAAGTTAGCCACTACTCCCGAGTAACCAAAAATACGTTACGACTTTCCGTTTACTCGCCGTGGTATACCAAAGGCATATAAAAGGAAAGCGTAGCATATTTTTAGTTTCTTGGGACTGCATTATTTAGTTGGAGTTTCTTTTTTCCTTTTACTGTCCCTAATAACCAAAAATACACTACGCTTTCCGTTTACTTGCTTGTAGCGCGCTAAAAACAAGTAAACGGAAAGTCGTAACGTATTTTTGGTTACTCGGATGTATTTCATGAAATTTAAAATTTAACGGTTTTCGAAAATTCAAATTTCCAACGGTATTTTAATTCAAATTTTTCAAAACTCGTCAAAATGTATTTCGAAACTGAGATGAATTGTAAATATATCAAGCTAGTGGTTGTCTCTTA
The DNA here is from genome assembly GCA_014622435.1 of Polypedilum pembai. NCBI lineage: Eukaryota > Metazoa > Arthropoda > Insecta > Diptera > Chironomidae > Polypedilum > Polypedilum pembai. The sequence continues at coordinate 6,445 of JACWBX010002083.1, read as the reverse complement.
AACGTCTAATAATGGCAACAGAGTTGTAAAAGTAGAATCAACTTTGTAGCTTTTGGTTACTTTCTTTAGTAGATTTTTAAAAAAAGTAGCCAATGGTTACAGTATTCATTTGGCTACAGTAGATTTTGGCTACTAGCTACGGACCAGTAGATTAAAAACTCTGAATGACAACGTAGCTCCCTAGCGGAGGGTCTACGCGAAGGAAAATCTTGACTTCATCAACCTGTTTAAGCTTAGTTAATGCTTTGTTCAATGATAAGTCTTGATGGTGATGATTATGAAATCCATAAAATTTTACAAATTGTTCCCGAACGACATCACATTTTTCGATTTAAAAATTTGTTAAATTGTTTTCAAAAATTTAAAATTATTTCGACCGTTAATTTAAAAATTTTTAAACTCTATTTTAAAAATTAATTTTTGTTCATCATCATATCATGTGACATAATCAACAGTTTATTTGAAGAAAAAAAAAATACTTGTCACATAACAAAATGAGGAAACATTAAAAAAAATTACAAAACATGCTTGAACACGAGTGCAAATTGCTTGAAGGTTATTGATTATTATCTGAGGTCACTCATGTACAACTGCATCACATACTATGACATTTTTTTGTTTCTCTGTAATTGAATAAATGACGAAAGAGTTAAAAAAACAAATTCTTATGAATCAACTGATAAAAATAAGATTTATTTTTAATCTAAGTTTTGCGATAATTGATAAGATAAAAAAACTCAATTGAGCTGCTGCTCTCAATACACAAACATTTTTTTTTTATCTCTAATTAATTTCTCCATTGACATAGAATGACATGAATGTATGAGAATTAGCAAACAATAATAATGGAATTAGATAAGAGCACTAACAGAGGCGCAAACAAAGTTTTTTCTTAACTTCAAATCAAACACTTGTGAACGGCCCTGACTGAAAAATTTCTCACTCACACATGAAGTCCGAATGCAGTGCGTCGATATTTAGCAAATATTTAACAGTTTATGTTTGTCTCAAGTGCTTACCGGAAGGGTAAAAAAATCGAAAATTTTAAAGTAATTAAATGTAAAAAAAAAAATTTAAATTTTTTTATTGAAGTGAGTTAGAAAATTGCAATGCGAAATATTTTTCATGATGAGCAAAAAAATTATAATGAATTTGGAGATTTGTGAATTGAATGAATTTTTTTATTGAGTGATGATAAAAATTTGCAATCAAGTGTGAAATTCGATATGAATTGACAAAAATTTATTGGTTTTTGATTTGTGAGTCATTTCAAGGTTGAATAAATTTTTATCATGAGTTGATTTAATCATTTGATTAAAGATTTGAATGTGAGAAATAAGTTTATTAACTGTAATTATTATATACATTTAAAATTCTCTAAATTGAACTCGAGTTCATGCATTTTTAGTTGCAGGCATTGAAAATTTATTTGTTTTGTTATTCAAATAACTAATTTGCATTAAAATTTGAGTTTGAAAAAATGTAAACAAACAAAATTATTTTCAAATATCGAAAAACCGTTAAATTTAATATTTTTTTCTCTTCAAAAATTAGTTCCAAAGCTAAAAAACTTAAAAAATATGCATTTATAATTGTAGATGCAAAAAGTTTTTTTTCTTTTATTTTTAAAATGAAAAATTTGCATTGAATTCATTATTAAGAATACTTCATTGAAAAATTTCTGTATGTATGGTTTACAACAGTAAGTCACTGTTATTAGTCGCCAACCTTTGAATTTTAATCCATCAGCAACAATGATATTGATTTTTAGCTAGCTAAAAATGCCCTAATCAATAAATTCGGAAAATACAATCTTTCTTTTCGTTAAGATTTAATAAAATTAAGTTAAAAATGAAGAGTAAGTTAGAGTGAAAAATTATTTGATATTATATGTTTCTGATAGTAAACAAATATCAATCATTATGTAGTTTAAAAACCGATCTAACTCAAGTTTTTTACATTTAATAAATGACAATTTCATACTAGGAGGAGCCATAACAGGTGGCTAGTTGTCGGCTTAATACCTCAAAAGTATCGAGCAATTCACTAGAAAAAAAATTTATATCAAAATTTACATTCAACAAAAATGTAAACAAAAACATTTTCAAATTCCAAAAAACCGTTAAATTTAAAAATTCTTCTTTTCCTTCAGAAATTTGTTCTAAAGCTAAAAATTTTCAAGAAATGCATTTCTATCTATTAATGAAAAGAATTACTTTTTTTCTAATGAAAAATTCACTTTTTCAAAAAATGTAAACAAGAATATTTTTAAAAAATAGAAAACTGTTAAATTTGATTTTATTTTCGTTTTCAAAAATTAATTTCTAAGCTGAAATCTTTTCAAATTTTATCTAATTACAAAACACCTCTAGGTTTTTCTCTCTTTCAAAAAAAAAAATATCAAAATTGATATTTGAAATATTTGATAATTTTCATACAAAAAATTATTTTTCAATGCCTACTCTGTTTTGCTTATCAAGAGTTCCAACCCCTTGACAAAAACTAATCTTTAAACTCTTTAAAAAAACATTTCAACATACAAACTCAATTGTTTATTTATACTCACTGCATTTACAATGTGATGATTTTAAAAAAGTAAATTTCACATGCATAAAACAACAATAAAAGCTGGCAGTAGTTAATATTGATACAAACACATGATAATGATGTGGTTGAAGTTCAAAATGATGTTAGTCAAAATGCAAATAATAAATAAATCTGTTAATGTTGTTTTAAGAGATAATGAAATCTTTTTAATGTCATTTTATGGTGTTGAACATTAAAAATTATGTTGCAACTGGCAATTAAATTAAAATGTGATATTTTTGTCTGATAATGTAATTCTAATAGACTATAAACAGTTCATTATGTAATGGATAATAAAATTTGCATTTATGGAAAAATTTAAAGCGATAAATTTTGCATTTTATGTAAAAATTATTTAAATTTTAAAAGTTCGTTAAAAAGAAAAATTTTTAAAAGAGGATTTAAAATTTTTTAAATTTTCTCCATCAGTAAATAACAAAATAAATTCATTTGAAAATTTTATTTATTGCTTACACAATTTTCTTTAGAGACTTTTTCTTTTCATTTTTCTCATTTATTATCATTATGTGAATGCGAGTCATAAATTCTTTTTCATTCGACCAGAGACTCTTTGATGAGTGAAATAAAATAAAAAAAAAGAAAAACTGTCGCATGAAGACTGAAGATGTCGAATAAAAAAACGAATCTCATTGTCTTCAATTTCCGTTTCTTTCACTCTTATCAAAGAGAGAGAAAAAGGCAATAAAACAACTTAAGTTGCCATCATTGACCCAAATAAAGAAACTTTTTTCACACTTCTCTTAACAGACAGCCAAAAAAAATATGTGTGATGAGATAAATTCCACTCATCAACTTTATTCTTTTCAATTTTCATCAAAATTCTTCACTGACAATTGTCAGAGTGATAAAAAATGAAAACTTTTTTTCTCTTTCTTTATTTCTCCGCGCAGTCCTATTTAACTGAAAATAATTTTTTTCTTTTCGTTTTGGAATTTACGATGTGACATAAAGTGAAGCGATAAGTGTGCGTGGCCACTCCTTGATCATAAAGTGATATGGTGCGCTGTTGATGAGGGAAAAAATGTCAGTGGAGTTAAACTCAAAGTGGCTGTTTACTTAATTGCATAGAAATGTAAATTGTTGAAAGGGGATGAAAACTTTTTCTTGATTCAATTTTAAGTAAGCTTCTTCTTATCGAGAATTCAAGAACGGGAATTTCTCGTTCTTGTTCTCATTTTTCGGAAATTTTCATTCTTATTCTAGTTTTCAATTTATTTTATTCTCGAGAATTGAAAAAAGCTTAATTTTAAAAATTTCTTCAAATGAAAAATAATTTTAAATTTTAACAATTTTTAAAAATTTAAATTTAAAATATCAACAAAAAAATTTTTTACACTTTTAAAACTGAAAATTATGTTGGAATTTTTATTTTTTAAAAATATTTTCTAATTAGAAAAAAATCAATTAGCTTTTATCAAAATTTACGAAATTTTAAATTTCTAATTCAGAAAATTTTCCAAGGTCTAATATTTTTGAAATCGCGATTTTCTCTTTTACTACAAGTCCTAAAAACAATCCTAATGGCTTAAAAGAATGCGATAAGTTCAGAGAATAGAAATCTAAAAAGATTGCAGAGTTTCGTGCTATTATTTTTAAACTGTAACTCTTTTAATAAAAGCCATTTCCAAAAAATTTTTTTGTTTTTCGAAAAAGCAAAAGAGTCTTAATTTGAAATATCAAAAAATATCAAAAGAGTGGCCTGAGAACTCTTGAAATTTCCGATAAAAAAGAAATTTTTTAAAATTTCTTTTATATTTTCAAATTTACAAAATTCGTTAAAAGTTAAAATTTTTAATTTGAATAAATTTTACAAAATTTTATTTTTCAAAATTAAAAAGTCCGTTAAAAATAAAAACCTGAAAATTTTTCAGATTTCCATCCCTTTGAAAAACATATGAAAATATAATTTTTATGATTTAGAAAGTTTTTTAATAAAAGGCAGATGAATATGGCAGGGATAATAATCCATGAAATAAGTGCAAGAGTTTATATAAGTAGCAACTACGTTTGTGGAATTTCTGATAAGTTTTAATGAAAAATCCATGCAATCTTCTACTTGTCGGCTGCTTCTTCAACTTCTCTCTCATATGAGTTTTCTCTCTTATTAAATTCAGGGATTATTTTGAAGATTTTGGCACACAAAAAGAAGTCAAGGTTAGCAAGTGTGTGAAGCTATAAAATGGCTCACACAAAACTGCTTCGTGTGCTCGTAAAATTTCATTATAATTGTTTCCTTCGAGCTATTAAAATTCCATTAAGATCGGAATCGAAATCAATTGAGAGCAAAAGAACAATTCTTACGTACCGAGCCTTTTTTCAAAAGCTACCTTTAGTCAGCATAATGCATTTTAAGATAACAAAAAGTAGAGAGAAAGAGAGAAGAGAGTAAAAGTCGGTCAATGATAATGAATTGAATAAACATTTTGTTAGCTACAAATTTTAGAAAAATAAATTCAATTTGTCTAGAATAGTAAAAGACTTATGGATTTAAGGTTTTGATGCTTTTGATGATTGAAATCAGAGTTAGCAAGCTGCCTGCCAACTATGATTCAAATTTTAATTAATGTAAAAAATTTTCTTTGAAATTTGATAAAATTTTAAAAGTGTATTAAAAATGAATCAAATTTAAAAAAGAAAATTTTATATTGAAATTGAAAATCAGAGTTAAATTTTTAAACTCTTTAAAATTTTCTTAACTTTTCAAAATTATAATCGATATTTTTCATTGATAGCTTGATCTAAAAAAGTTTGTTGGTAAAATAACTTTTTTGATGAAATATTTTTCTTTTTTGAAAGTTATAGTGAATCTTTAAGAAAATACTCCGATTTTGATGATGAAAATTTATAATTTCGAGTTTCGAGAATTTTTCTGATTTCAAGTGTAATGCCAAGGGATAAGAGCATTCAGTTTAGACCGAAGTTCTTACTCTTTATGTAAAGCCTTACTTAATTATTTAAAATTTCAAAGAGAAATCTGTAAAATTTGAAGGTTTTCAAATTTTGTTTTTTATTAAATTCGAAAAAAATCCTTAAAAGAAATCAGAAACGGTTTCGGACTCTGAAATGAATTTTCTTCAATAGTTTGAAATTCCTCCATAAAATGCGTTTAAAATCAAGGAATTTTGCTACAAAAATATTTTTAAGATAGTTTATTTTTGCTATCTTTGCTCTCTTGTCCGCATATCCATTTATTTCTATCACACAAAAGCACAAGAATGTATTATTCAATGTGAAAGCAGTGTTGTTACACAGGCTGCCTGTACAACAACACTGCATGAAAGAGGTTAGCTTCATTGTCGATTTTTCTTTTATATATAAAATGCACATACATGACAATAAGACAATTTTCTCATTCAGTTTCAGTTTGAAAATATTGATCAGAGAAGCAAGAGAAATATTATGTGTAAATAAAACCATTTTCATTTTTCTCTGTTTCTTCATAAGTCGAGGAAAAATGTTGAATTTTATCTAAAGCACGTTTTGTATTAAATAACTAGGCTATGTTTATGTATTAAAGCATTTTTGTTCATGTTGAAACATTTTTATCCTTGCTCGCATTCTACTTTGTTTTTCTAACATTTATTCTTTCTTTCTTTTATTCAATAGTAAAGAAAATGACAAAATTGTCAATTATTTGGTAGCTTTTATTACGTGAAAAGAATAAGCTTTAAAAATTTTAAATTTTCTTTAAATAAGTTTAACGGTTTTCTAATATTTAAATTCAATATTTATGAAGTTCTTGCTTTTCTTTAGTTTGAAGATTTAAAATAAAATAAAACAAAGTCTGAGACTACTTTGATGTCGATGATAGAATTAGAAAGCAAAGCTATTTTTTTTT
>JACWBX010002082.1:23865-35328 GCA_014622435.1 Polypedilum pembai | reverse complement strand
AATAAGAAGAAGAAAATTATGCGCATACTTCTTCTTCTTATCTGCATAATTCCGAACCCTAGAAAAATTTCATAACCTCTAAAGAATATTGTTTTTCAAGAATTTAGAGCTAAATCAATCCCGAGTAACCAAACATACGTTACAACTTTCCTTTTACTTGCCATAATATGTAAAAGGTAAATAAACGAAAAATGTTAATCGTATTTTTGATTACCCAGGAATTAGTTTCAGACAACTTTTATGTCAAAGTTGTTGTGAATTTCTAAAAAAACAATTTCTGATGCACAGTGGGGCGAAATGAGAAAAAAGCGGCATAAATTCTGTTCTGCCGATTTTTGCTGATTACTTTATATAACTTATCTTAAAAACACAATTAAAGTTACTGCAGATGAGATTTTAAGATTTTTAAGAATTTCCAAAAAATTTCATTACTTTTTGCAAAGTCTTCTTCAGTAATTTGATGTAATTTCCTTTTTTAACTGATATTTCTCAATTTTTTTTGATTGTTTGCAAATTTGAATATTGAAGTTGGTATTTTCTACAAGTTTCAACATGAACTTTACTATAATAAAAAGATTTTAAAGAAAATTTTCCTTAATTTAGGAAATTTTGTCCGCCATATTGAAATTTTCATGGTTTTTTGTTGATTTCCTAATAAATCCTACATTTAAATCATTGAAATAAGTGTTACTTGAAATTTTATATCAGATTTGATTGATTTAAAATCATTTAGAACAGAAGATGAGTTGATTATAATGCTTAAATACGAAGAAAAATACGAAATTTTTCTTTAAAACATGAAGTTTTCAAATTGATTTTTCTCTAAAAGGAGCAGATTGTAGCAGCTAGCTTTTTTAGTAATTTAAAGATAAAGGTTTATATTTTAAATTAATAATCAACATAATATGGGAATCGTCGGGAATCTGTAGTGTTTCTTTAGCTAAAAGTAATGCTTTTTACTGGCATTTTCAACACGAAATTTAACATCATAAACAAAATTGCAAGCTCTTAATTTTTTTACTAAAATAATCTACGTAAAACTATCTTTAATTTGATATATTGATCGTTGCTTTCTATGAAGTAGAACTAAAGCTGTAGTTAAAAAAAGATAATGAATATTCTTTTAGTTGTTCGCCATTTTGAACTTTATTGAGCTAGTTTGAGCTCATGTTTGAAATTAAAAATTTTTCGATGGTAAATTTAAAAACTATTGACTTTAAGCTTTCTAATGGTATATATAAATCTACTACTTCATAAATTCTATTTTTAGAATTAATGCCGCTTTTTTTAATTTTCGCCCCACTGTGATGATGAAAAAATTTTTTCAACAGTCAATATACGGGGTGTGCAAAACACAATAAAAATTTCAAATCTTAACGAACAAAATTCTCGATTGATAATACAAAGAAAAAATAAAAATTTAAAACAAAGAAATCATAAAAAAATTTATTTTAGTTATAAAATTGTTTTCTCTGCTTATATTTCAATAAAATCAGCATAATAACATTATGTAATGTGTGCATGTAACAAACAAGATGATAATCTACATATATATAAAAATAACATGAAACGCAGACAACAAAAAACAACGTCATTCAAGCAGTTATAAATGAACAAAGTTAATAAGAAGTTTTAGCAATAGCAGTAAAAACCAGATCATCATTTCCCTTGTATGACACACAAAAATATACGACACAAACGAGTGTGCAAATAAAGGCAAAAAAAATCCCTTTAAAAAAGTCGCTTTTCTATTTTCATTATGCAATGCAGCAGTAGAATGTTTAAATTAGTTTCACAGTATATAAGCAGAGTCACTTTATTGTAAATGAAATTGAAGGGCACCCATGCGATTAGATTTGAGCGAAAATTTCCCATTTCAGTGGGTGTCGTCTCTGTGACAATAAATGTTTTTTTTACGTCGCTTACAACCCCACACTCAATTTCTTTTTTTTTTTCAGTGCTTATATACACCCATTCTTCCGTGATTGCTGTGCTCATCTTCTTCACCCAGCTACGTTGATGTAAAATAGGAGAAAGAAGAAGTCACTCACACAAATATTAAAGTTCTGCTCGCTTTACAAAGTTTTTTTCTTTTTTTCGTTCATTCAATAATCCACTTAGTTGGCGGGTAAGAAAGAGAGTGGAATAACAAGAAAATCTACACATTCTCGATGGCACGTAAATTTAATAAACAATTTTCATTTCTCGTGTGCCATGCTATGTACTTAACTCTTCGCCTTCTCTTTTTCTTCTTCATCGTCTTCTTATTGAATATCATGATGTGGCTGGAATCGAGTATACAACAAAAAACTTTTATTCTAACTGCGTGTATGTGTGTCTCTTTTCTCTACTTCTTTCTATTCTAAATTTTGCTTGTGTGTAAAATTGCAAGGCAAAGAAACTTTATCAAGAAGTTTGCTCAATATTGAAGCTTATGTTAAATTCAATTAAAATAATTTATATTAGCCTTTTTGAACTCAAATTATAAGAGTCCGAAATTGTTTGCGAGTAACTAAAGTTGCAACTAAATTTTATTCGGTTAAATATTTCAACCGATTTTTACTTGAAATTTTCAACTAACGCAAAAAACTTCAACTAAATTTTAATTGATCAACCGAAATTTAGTTGACAAATTGAAAAATAAAACATTATTTGACTTGTTGATTTTTGGTTGAAATATTTAATCGAATAAAATTAAGTTAAATTGAGTTATTTGCAACTAAAATGTCAAACAATTTCGGACTCTGCAAATTATTAATAATAATGAAAGTTTTATATTTTTTCGAGTACTTTTCTATGTTTATAAATGTTTTACTGAAATTAAGAAAAGCATCAAAAGCATGCTATAATTTGAATTATTGTTGATTTAACAGTTTTTGCGACCTCGAAGGTTAAATTTTCAAAGTTAAGCAATTTTAGCAGAATTTCAACTGAAATTTTCTAATTTAAATTTATTAATTTTATTTGTTGGTTAAAATAGTTTCTTCAAGGTGATGGACACGGTGGCGAAAGGGCGAAAAAATCTTAAAGGGGCGAAAAATTTTCGCCCCTTTTTAAAATGTTTTCATTGAATCTTTTGAGAACGCGATTCGAATCTTGATCATAGCTAAAATTTTTTACACTATTTTACATATTCTTAATGTCTGTAACATTTTTTTTGTATAATTAATCAATATTCATCAAAAGAAATAGAAAATTCGATGTTAAAAAACGATATAAAATAAAATTTTGGGGCGAAAGGGGCGAAAAGGGCGAAAAATTTTTCAAGTTTTCGCCCCCGTGTCCATCCCCCTGAGTTTCTTATTTTAGAAGTAGAAATCATAATTATTCTAACAAAGTAATTTCACCTTGACAAAAATGGAAACATTAAATTGAAAGCACAAGATTTTTTGCCATTGTCGAATAAATGACAGAGAAAGAGGAAAAGAATAGAAATGTGTTTTATACATTTGTGAAGGAAATGCGGGGGGTAGAATCCGAGGGGGCAAATTTTCATTCTTTCGCACTCATTTTATTCATTCATATACATATAGAAAGGAATATAAAGAGTGAGTAAGAGAGAAAAGGGGAAACGACCTAAACCATTCACATTCAGCCTTCATTTAATGTATATATGAGGAGAAAGAGGAAAAAACAACATTTTTTTTCTGTATGTACTCTTCTTTTATGTACAGCTTTCTCGCACATAAAAAATGTGCTGGGGTTCTGTGTGCTTGCTATTTATACACAACTCAGCTATGTGGATGGATTTTCATCGATTTTTCGCTCAACGAAAATTTATTTTACTGGTGCACAGAACAACAACAACACGATGTCGAAGAGAGACTCTTCTTTTCTATTTGCTCTGAATTGTTAATGTGTGTGCGAGAAATTTAAGGAAGAAAACTTTCTTTTTTTGTTATTTGAAGGACATATACGAAGAAGAGCTGATGAGGGAAGGGGTTGGCTGTTATTACGTATGTACACATTTTTTGTGTCATAATATGAAAATCGATCGGATTTTTCGTGTCTTTCTCTCTCTATTGCGCATACATTTAGATGTTTATAATTCGCATTCGAGGTGAAAACTCTTTAAAATGAGTCGAGCATATAAGAGTGACAATTTTAAATACATTTAAGAGCATTAAGAAGTCTTTAAAGTCATTCTTTCACGTTTCTTTCTTAAAGTTAATAAGCAGTCCAAGTTAAAACTTTTAGTCGCCGTTTGCTGTCAACTCAATAATTGTTTGTTTTTTGCTAAGAATGAAAAATTTCCTTTTTTCTCTTGTATTTTGCTGACGTATGGGCGTTAGGTCGGATTATTTTTCTTTTCGCTTTGTGATCGATTTTTCTTTTTTTTCTTTCTCAATTTTTTACGACGAATTTGTTGTGTTTTTTATGCCTAGACTTTATTGATTTATACGTGGAATGGTTTTTTTTCTGAAAAATAAAATAAAAGAATATCATGCGATGACCTTTAGTTGACTTTGTTAAGTTGTTTTTTTTTGGAATTAAAGTTAAGATTAATTGATTGATAAAAATTTTTATTACAAAAATTCAAAACTTGATTTTTATTCAGAAATTTTTACCAAAATCTTTTTGTCTTCAAATCATGTTAGATATGCTTTAATCAGGTTAGTTTTTGTATTGAAACATCCTGACTTTAGACTGGTAATTTATTTTACCGTAAATTTTAATTTCGATTGCTTAAAAACAAACAAAAATATTCTTCAAATAGAAATTTGGCAGTATAATTTATCAATAAGTTTATTTTATGAACTTTTTAATTTTTTCTACAGCATAACATAAATAAAGTTTGAAATTTTCTAAAAATTTTATACAATAAATAAATTTAAAAAAATCAATATAAAAATATTTTCATTTCCTATGCTTCAATAAAAAAATTCTCTACATTAAATAAATTTCACTCTAACTTAATCAGCAAATACTTTTCCCTCTTCAATATTATTTAATATTTTCATGATGATAAGGAAAAGAAGAAATTTTGAAGAAGAAAAAAATTTTCAATGAAAAATAAACATTTTTATAGCAAATTGCTCGTTTCATTTGTCATACCGCCCTCCAAGAAATTGAAGAAAACAAAATTACTTCTTTTTCTTGTAGCAAAAAAAATATTGTGCGAATGAACCCCAAAGCAAATTCTTACCCTTAGAAAAATTGAAGTGAAAAATCTTTTCTGCGTAGTAAATATGTAGATAGAAATGAAATTTTTGTTGTATAACTGTGAAGAATGAATTTTTTTTCTTTCATTTAAGGAGTAAGCAAAATGATGATAGCAAGTTAAGAAAAAGAAGCTCAGGAGTCTGAAAGGAAATATTACGCAGTTTTGTAAGAATTCATTGTTTGCTGGTAAATATAAATGGATGGGAGGCAAAATTGAGACATTAGGAGTCGTCAATTGTATCATTTTTGGTGCCACTATTGTCACAACTGTTGTTAAGCGTTGAATATAAATTATCCACGCACATACATTGTTATGCTGTAGCAACATTGAAGTTGCGCAAAAAAAAATATGCTGATAAGAAAATCGAAAACTGCTGCTAAACTCCTTTTGTTTCGAGAGAGAGACATAAGTTGTTGAGTAAGTCGGGAAAAAAATGTGTCTCTTGACTGACATACATGAAAATGACATGAGTTAATTTTTTTAAATTCAAACTGATAAGATAAAAGTATTTTTGAACCTAATAGCGTAAGAGCACATGATTTTATTTTTTTTATGCATGTGAGTAATCGGAAGAAAAAAATTGGCAACAATGTGAATGGTTTTTTGTTGAGGTGTATAAATGAAATATATTTGAGCATATGGTAAGAAAAGAATTGTAAAATATAAATCAAATGATATTTGATAACGATGATGCATCAAATATTTTGAAATTGTAAGAGTTTTATTTTATTTTGAAATTGATAATGAAAAGTCTCTAATTTCTGTATTAAAATAATAATTGCAAATATTTTATAAGTATATTATTTTAAATCACTAAGCTTATAAAAAAATAAATATTTTGAAATATAGTAACGTCGCATTGAAAACTTTATTTTGTTTCAATAAGAAAAATAAACACAATTTAGAATTTTAAATTTTTACAAATCTGTCTTTTTTAGCTTTGTTAATTATTTTTTCAATAAAAATGTGACAAAATTTCATTATAGTAACTCCTAATATTCTTACAAAAGAAATTAAAATTCGTTTTAATTTAACAAAAATTTTAAAATTCAAAATATCTCATAAAACACATTTCATGTACTGAATTTAAGTTCAAAGAATTCTCTAGCCAAAATAAATGTGTAATTCATTATTTTAATGTAAACATTTCGTTGCAATGCACATAAATTTTCTTCTTCACTGTCTTTATGTCCATGATAATGACGCTGGCGAAGAAAATGATGATGATTTTGTTTTTCTATGTACACGCAAAGATTTAAATAAATACAAAAAAAATTTAAATGAATTTTCGAATGAGCTAGTTTCGTCGGTATATAAAGAGCGAAAAAAAAAAAAATTTATTCAATTTCTGTTGATTTAAAAGAGAATTTTTTGTTATTTTTCTCTTAAGTTGAGAGTGTATAAAGTATAAGTATAAGTAAGTAGATGCCTCTTCAACATGCTAATGCAAATAGCAATTTTGGTCAGTCAAGCACGTACAGAGAATTAAGAAACTCTTGAAGTGCGAATTTAGCGTGTATGAATAAGTTTGGCAACATTGGATCATGTCTTAAAGCGTTCACATTTTGCTTTATAAATAAACCGAGATGCTATCTTAGAAGAGAAGCAGCGGCAGCCACAAACTATTGCTCTAAGTCATTGATTTTTTTTTTATAAATTTTTAAAAAGAAGCATTTTTATTGCCTTTTTTGCTGCTGCTGCTCTCAGCTTGAGGCTCTCACTCGTTTTTTATATACATGAACTTCGTCTTTGTATATAATATAAAATGGTGAACAGAGTTTTTAAATCTTTTCTCGCCTGTGTGTATACATTTTATAAGCATGACTGCCTTGAACTTTATTAAGCGAATTATGAAATGAAACTGTGAATGTTAGATTCACAGACCATTATTTGATATCTATTCACAAGATAATGTTAATTATTTCCTATGTAAAATATAATTTTAGCTCATCTGAAAAAGGGTAAAAAGAAGTTTTGAAAATTCTAGAGATTAAAATGAAATTTGTCTATCAGAGGATGCAAAGGTATATAATATTCGTAGTAGAAAGTTTAAAAATTTAAAAGATTTGATATAAAAATTTTCACATTCATTAAATAATTTTATGCTCTAATTGAAAATTAATTTTTTCTTAATCTTTTAAATTGACGAATACAAAATCATAAAATAAGAATAAAAGTTTGAGAATATCTTTTCATATTTTACTTATAAAAGCAAGATTGTATATGTGAACTTCTTCTTTCTTTCACACATCATGCTATTCTCTCTCTCTCTCTGTGCAAAAATAATACATGAAATTGGATATGCATTGTTGATTACTTTCTTTTTCTCTTTTCATCAACAATAGCGAGAATTTTCCTTTTTAAAGAACAGTTGCTTTCATTTTTTTAGCAAAGAAGAGAGAGAATATGTGCTTTAAGTAAAAATATAATGCTTTCTTTGTTCCGTTCTTTTTTACATTGTTTTTCTACCTTCATCGACGCACATAAATTTGTTGTTGTTCTGTCCACCTAATACAAATTTAATGACTTTTTTAGCAACAAAATGATCTTATCACTGAGCACTTTCATTCTTCGACGTCATTCATCTCTCTTTCTCTCTTGCTATCTCGCTCATTGTGCAATAAAGCGATATCTTTTCCTTGAGCTTCTTTTTATATTGTTTATATATCTTCTTAATGGCGTTGTCGTGTCAGCTCGTTTAGGATGTGGTTGTGGAATTTCTTTACTTTATGGCAAAAACAAAGTTTTGTTAGAAATTTTTTTAACTGTTTAAATTCGAGTTTCTCACATTTTGAGACTTTTTTGTGATAATTTTTGTGTTCAATAGTTGGCGCCGTAATCTTTGTAATAATTAAGTTGCTTATTGTTTTCTTCAACAATAAAGAGAGTAAATTGTACAATGAATTAACTCTTGAATTTCTAGAGCAAGCGTTATAAAAAGATAAATAGTGTCGTATGATAATAAATAAATTACTTACTTAATGCTGAATGGAGGGGAAAATAATTCTACAAAAAAGTTTTCATTATGGCAATAATAACAATACATAACATTCATTATTATAATGAGACAATCGTCATCAATTTTCCTCTTCTCTTTCTATCTCTTTTATTCACTCTATCGTGTTATGTGTGTGTCTTGTCAATTCCCAAGGTCAAAAAGTATTTTTTTCATGTTATTTGTTAAAAGTAATATTCACAACGACGATGAGAATGAGAAAAAAATAAATGGAAGTATATGTATATAACAAGAGACGCCCCGACACACATAGTCAGTGAAGTAAATTCATGAATATATAAAGAATGAGAAAAGAAAATTAGTTAAATGAACAGTGAGAGAATGTTCATGTTCTTTTTTTTCCTATTCATAAGAGAGAAAATTGCGAAATATTTCTAGCGTAAAAGTAAAAAGAGCCAAATTGTCATTATTAATATTTTCTATCAGCTAAATTCTCTTTCTACATGAATGCAGACATTAATTTATGTTAATGAAATAGAAGTCACATGAGGCACATGTTGTGTGGTATTTTTATTTAGGAAGTTTAATTCATGCATTTCTTTCTTCTGTCAATTTCTATCTTTTTATTTGTAAATTGAATGACTGACGGGAGAGGAAATGAAAAAAATATAAAAGAGATATGAATAATAAAATTTGTAACTAGAAATGAATGATTCAATTGCAATTGAATTTATGTAAGAAATTATTAAAAAATGGAAAGAAAATTTATTTTGGTGGATAGAAGTTAAATATTTTAGTTCAATTAAAGATTAAAAATTTATTAGATAATTTTAAATTTCTGTTGCTACAATAAATTAAATAAATAAATAAAAGCAAAACAAGGTGAAACAACTCTATCATAAATCTAAGTAGGGTTCGGAAATCTCGATGCGCATCAGATTTAAAGTAAATTTTCACAAGTTTCAACTTTTGTTAAAAGAACTCAATCTTATGCAATCCTAAGTGATTTGAACCATCAATAGATACAATATATACTGGGATATTTTTATTAAAGATTCTAATATCATCTAATTTTAGGTAAAACTGAATTTACTTATTTTGTTGACAAAAAAATCTTTGTTTACAAAAATAAATTGATTTTTTTATTAAATAGAATCGTTTAGATTCATATATTGTAATATTCTAGCAGATATGAAAGTAAATTAATGATATTAGTACTCATAATTCACTAAATTAGTATAGATTAGGTTTCAGAAATATCTGCATATAAATTTGATGCGCATCAGGCCGAACCCTAAATCTAACAAGTTAACAAAAATGTTTGAGTATCAATGTTTATTATTTCTTCTCTATCAAGATCCGAGTAACCAAAAATACGTTACAACTTTCTGTTCATTTGTCGTGGCATCCTAGAAGCATATTAACAAAAACCGTAACAAATTTTTGGTTATACGGGAGAGTTGTTTCTTTTTTGAATAAAACTTTGAATTTTACTTATGATAAAATCTAGATAATTTTGTTTTCTTTTACTCAAAGACATATTTGTTTACTATATTAAAGTCTCTACTGTGAATATAATACGTTCAAAAGTCTCTTAATGAATCAAAATTGAATTAAATTTTGTTTACATTTTCGATACAAATTTTATGGTTGCAAAACAAATGAAGGACTACTAACTTCGTCCTGCTAAGTTTGTTCCAAATCATTAAAGTAAATAAAATATCAATAATTTACAAATATTCAATAAATGGGAATCGTACATTTCCCCATGTCAACTCCCCATTGGTTCATTTCCTCATCAGTCAATTTCAATTTTCAAGGCGAAATAAGTAAACAAAATGTAATAATTTTAATAAATATACACAAAATATGCACAAAATAACCAAAATATTACAAAATAATACACAATTATTTCGCCTTGATAAATTTCATGCATCAATTTAAATTAATCAAAATTTTTAAAAATACCCAGTGAGAAATTTAGTCCGGAATTTTCTAATATTTTCCCCGATTCGGACTAAATTTAGTCCAATGGTTGGACTATCCGAACAAATTTTTATATAAAAAATTGATATTTTCCGTAATTCCCTTATTTTTCCTAACATTCGGACTCCGGCCGCCGGACTAAAATTTTTCTGATATTTTTAAGTCTGGCGTCCGCTCTTCGTCTAGTCCGGCGGCCGGGCTTCGTGAAGGACGGCAGCGGGACACAAAGTTTTTTAGTCCGGCGGCCGGAATAAAATTTCAGGCCAGCCGCCGGACTCCGACTGAAAAAATATTTCTCATTGGGTATAAGCATCATTCTATTTTTAATAAAAAAAAAACCATTTTGATTAAAATCTCAGTCAAAACAACATCATACAGTGATAACTACTTAACTCACAATATTCAATCACTCATGTCAAGCGATTAATTAGTTGACCAATAAATATGTATTAAAAATCTAATCTGAAATAATTAAAGCTGCCATTTAAAAACAACAATTTTACATCATCATAATTGTCAATTACTTAATCGAATTACTGCGAAATAAAAAAAGAGACGACAACACGATGATGACGACAGTAACAATATAGAGAAGAGAAAACGTGTGTAATGGACATAAATTGGAAATGAAAAAAAAAATCGATAGACTACATGTATAACAGAGCGAAGCAGTAAAACTTTGTTATTTACTTACAATTTTATATACACAGAGGAGAGAATTTTTTTTTGTAATTTGATAATTTATGTGTGAACGACATTTGTCTGAAGTTATAAATAATCATACACGACCGCAATGAACTCTTTCTTTCTTTCTCCCGTATGCGTTTTCGATGTGTTATAAGGTGCGTTTGGGGAGTGAGCGAGGATTAACGGTTAAGTATGTCATAATTTCAATGTGCAACATGTCTGTACTTCAATATATGCATACACACCGAGTGTTGTTCATTCATATGCGCATGAATTATTAGGTAGTCACTTTTGGGGCTTTTTTTGCACTGGCAAATACCTGTGTGTGCAGGTAAATATATTCAAAGAAAAATTTAACAATGAAATTGTAATTTCAGTACAAAATTTCACAATTTGCATTGTTAAAATAGCGATGACAATTAATGTTGTCAATTTTTACAATCCGATTGTCAATTTTCTTTAACGATCAAATTGTAAAAATTTGCATTTAAATTTTTGAAAATTTCACAATTTGAATTGTCAATTTTTTTCTTTGGGTGTATGATTAAGTAGAAAAAATTGTGTTGGCGTGATTCAATTAAAGAATGAAAATGAAAAAATAAACAACAGCTCTCTCTCATGCATTGCAAGTCTGGCAACAATGCATTCTTCTCAACGCCATATTTTTTTT
>JACWBX010002082.1:0-23845 GCA_014622435.1 Polypedilum pembai | reverse complement strand
AAATGTGCAACATGTCTGTACTTCAATATATGCATACACACCGAGTGTTGTTCATTCATATGCGCATGAATTATTAGGTAGTCACTTTTGGGGCTTTTTTTTGCACTGGCAAATACCTGTGTGTGCAGGTAAATATGATTGAGTAGAAAAAATTGTGTTGGCGTGATTCAATTAAAGAATGAAAATGAAAAAATAAACAACAGCTCTCTCTCATGCATTGCAAGTCTGGCAACAATGCATTCTTCTCAACGCCATATTTTTTTTTATTTTATTTATATAAAGTGGAAGTGAAACTAAAAGTTTCTACGTCTTTTCTTTCTTTTACTTCTCGCTTCGCATATTTTTTTTTTCTTTATAAATTATCATAATAAGTTTCTAACTGTTTCTCGCCACTCTCTCACTTGAACTTTATCTTTTTTCGAGATAATATTTAGTTTTTTTGCGAGCAAGAAGATGACAAAAAGGAATTTCGATGAATGGTCAATTTAAGAAGTAAAAATTCAGGTTTTTTTATAAAACGAGCAATAAAGAAAATCACGTTCAACCTGCTAAACGAGAAGAAGGAAAGAATTATGCGAAAGAAGATCCTTTGTAGCAAGTCTCAATTTTCATGCCGACGGTGTCTGAGTTTGTAACTTGATCATTAAATGAACATAACAAACAAATTAATTGAATGAACAAAAAAGTTTCATTTTTATTAAATTTGCTGACTTTATTTAAGTTTATATAGGAAGCAAATTACATCAAAAATATGTGCCTTGATTATCAGACATGTCTCTCTTCTGATTCCATAACTTCTACTTTTTTCTTTTGTGTGGGGTTTTTTTGGAAAATAAATATGTATGTAGCAACATAGATCGAAGTAAAATAAAATGTAAAAAAATTAAAAGAACATTTTTTTAAAAAATAAACCGATCAAAAATCCGTAATTTAAGTTTCAGCGAATTTACTCGATTTGCATATTGAATTGTTAAGTCGACACATTACTCATTCTTTAATTTCGGGCTCTGGTAAATAATCTTTAAAAAGCAAATAAAATTAGGGTTTAACAATGTGCGCATATTTTTACGGACACAAATTAAGAAAAAAGAGTGAAATATCAGCACATTTATTCATCTCATACACATATTTCCGAATTCTTAAAAAAAATTAATCGTGAATATTCTTTTCATTTCCTAATAACAAAAATATATAAGTAAATTTCATTCATTGAAGTCGACAAAACTTTAATCAAGATTGTTTTTATCAGTAGTCACATGAACAACAAAATTATCAATACAATCAATACACATAAAAATTTTTTCCATTCATTCACTTGTTTTTTTTCTCTCATACATGCTGCATCATCAACTTGTTTACATAAATGGAAGAAAAACACACTTATTTCCAAGAAATGTATGAGCAAACGAAAATTGTACATTATTGCTTTACATAATTATTTGCAAAAAAGAAGGATTTCTTTTTATCTCCTTTTTCGACGTTTCATGAAAAAGCTACAACAACTGCAGCATTTATGAACGAGGTATAGTAGCAAAGAATTTAATGACGAAATGAAAAGAAAAACATTACAGCAAAATGTTCTCAGTAGAGTTCAAAAGAAAGAAAAAGAAACTTTGTTGCACATTTGACATTTTTTCTTGCTTTTTTCCTCATGTATTGGCGTATGAAGAAATTTCATAATTGAATTTCAATTCCAAAAACAGTTCTTGTTAGCATATGACGAAGAAAGAAAAGTTTTACGTATTCTTTTTATTAAATTCTATTATTAAAGAGAAATAAAGCAATTGTCACTGATGAAAGATAAATTTGGCAACACTGCAGAAATTCAATTTCATTTTTTCGTGAGTAAATGCTTAACGATGTGCAAAAAATTGAGAACTGTTACTGAGGTGTTGAAAATGTCTTTTAAAGCATTTGTTATAGAATCGAGCGAAAAAGAGACGCTAATGATGAGTGGCGGTGGAAACATTATTGATTTTTAAAGCCAAAAACTTTTTTTCCAGTTGACCTTTTTTTCATGAAATTTATACTTTGTTATTCTTTCCTTAATGCACAGAGAAAGAAGAAAAGAAAGAAAGCTGAGTATCCAAATTGAAAGAGAGATAGAATTGCGATGTTGCCATTAATCATTTATTATAGTCTTGCGTCAGAGGTTAAAAATTGAAATCTTTTTATATCATATGTATACTTTTTTAAGTGAATTAGATATTGAAGATGAAAGTTATAAAGATTTTATAATGAGAAAAAATATAAAGAATTTATAAGAATGCGGAGTTTAACTTTTAATTTTATCAAACATTTCATTTATAGGAATTTTAGAAGGAAAAGGAAAGCCGAAATAATTTGAGATTTAAATGAGTTGACTTTAACTTAACTTTTTTCGAAAATGTTTTCATTTTTGGAGTTTATAAATTGAACAATTTTACATTAAAATATTTGTTTTGAGCTCTTTATGAATACTTTTTTATAAAATTTAAAATCAACTTGATTTAAATCAAATTATTTAAATTTCCATTACTTGTTTTTCAACAGTCAAACAATATTTTTTGATAATTTTTTTCTACGGGTGAATATTTTCACAAACCATTATTATCAACCCAAATATATTTTTTTTCATAAAACAAAAAACAACAACAACACAATGAAAATTTATTATATTTGAGAATCAAGGTTATTGCATTCTAAAGTATCATTTACACCCTCTTATTTCTCAAACAAACACACACACGTATGAATTTACGTGAATAGCAAGCCCTAGAAGATGTCGTAGATTTCATTAAATTTACATTTCTCACCAACGACAAACAACGACAACGATGAAAGAGAGTGAGAAGAAAGAAACAAGTGCTTTTAACGTGAATTGATATTTTTAGCAATCGCACTTATATTTTACATTACTTTACCTTGTGTCTCTTCCGTTTTCATTTCATTTCGCACATAAAAAAGTTCTCGCTTCTCTCTCATCACTGTTGCTGCTGTTACTGCCTATATGTATGTATAATTTTTTTCTCTTTGGCTTGAGCGCCATTTTATGGATTTTTTTTTTGCTCGCTCACTCACTCACATAGAATACATAGCGCAAAAAGCATAGAATAAAAGTAACAAAAAAATTCATTTCAATTGTACTAAATAGTTGAGAATTTTGGGGTGGGATGATGACGATGACAGTTTTTTTCAATATGAGAATAAAATTAACAGCCTTCTCACCCTCCTCATATTGTCAGCGAATAAATTTTAACTTTATACAAGTGAGAGAAATCGATAATAACAACAACAACAACAGCAGAAAACGTTGCTCGTTAAACTATACATGAAATAAACACATTTTTTTATATTTTTTGCGACGTCATGAATGAATCAACAAACGGTGTGAAACAACATTCATAGAGGTCATTAAATTTTTAAATACAGGTGTAAAACAATGAGACGAAATTTAAGTTGAAAGGAGTTTTGACAATAACGAACTTTAAAGTGGGATTCCTTTTTTTTTTTTTGTTACTGACTGTCGGGACAATGCTGCAGATTATATAAACGGATAATTTATTTCGTAATTAAAGCATTTTCAACTATTCTCTCTGCTACTACCAATTCATTCTTGTTCTATTTGGCTTCACGCTATATAGATTTTCTTTCATGTGATACAATGAAACAACAAAAATTGATTGAACGATTGTACGGGGTTTTGTGTGGAACGAAGAGGTTATGTTACTAACACAATGAAAGCTTTATGTATTTATCTAATGGCTTTACAGATATGCTCAAACTTTATTATACGAAGCAAAAAATATTATCGAAACATTTTTAAGAACACAATTAGAGGATTCGTGCATAAAATCATAATTTTTAACCTAACCGTCCTCAAAATATGGCTTTTTTAATGTTTAGGCAAGAGATATAATTTTTAAGTTTTTAGACTTCACTCAATCCACTTTAACTCGATTAAATCACAATAGATCGAGCTTTTAAATGATAAGTACTTATACTACGCGCATTTTGATACTAAATATGTAATACTTTTATCATGATATGTAATCATCTGTTGCTTAAAGGTCTTCTAAAACGCATTTTTACACGCCCTTAATTTGCCTTAGCTCTTTCAAAAATTAATATTTTTATTTATAATAGAATTTTAAGTTTTAAATCTAATTGATATTTAAAAACCATATTCGTATTTTAATTTCTATTCTTATGTTTTAAAATTATTGCCATGTTGTCTATAAGGTTAGACATTATGCGAATAAGAAGAAGAATTATGCGCATAACTTTTTTCTTCTTTTTAATGTTTTCCAAATAAAAATGTTTAAGAAGAAGAAAATTATGCTCATAATTCTCCTTCTTATCTGCATAATGCCGAATCCTAGTTTTCAAAAACATTTGATTAAAATGCAGCAATTTATATTAATGGCATAGAAGATTGCTCATGTTACAAACATTAAAGAATTGCCACATTTAAGGGATGTTAACTTTATGATGTCCATTCCAAAGTTTCTTATGTTTAGGAATTTCATTTTCACCAATACACAATCATTTCAATAACAACGCATACACAATCATTTGCCTTTTTGTTTACAACGCGGAAAATCATTCTCAAAAAACGCTAGTCGCGCGCGCTCTCTTTCTCTCCCAAATAAAGGCAATATATGAATCACTCCTTATTTGCTTTTACGCGAGTCGAGATCACGGTGCCGCGTACCGCATTCCAAGTTGATATTACAAAAATCAAATTCTTAGTGCTAATTTTTTCGTCATTGACGAAGTGAAGTTGTGTTGATGATGTGTTAGATGAGCAGCAAGTAATAAATGCGAAAAGAAGAAAAAAAGAACAAAATTCTTGTGAGCAAGCAATAAAAAGCAACTCCAAGAAATAAAAATTGCGAAATCAAAATATACAGAGAAGAAAATAAATTTTAAAACGCTTATCTTATCAAAGAATTCAATAAAAAAAAATTAATATATCGCAAAAGAAACGTTTAGTTAAAAATCTGAACTATAGTCGATGACACACAAACAATATTGAAATTCAGTCAAAGATGTCAGTTCAATTTACACAGCAGCCTCAACAGGTGGTTCACATAGATGTAGATCCTCGTGATGATGATCGACAGCATTTACAGTCACCAGGAAATCGAGTGCCACTTGATCGAATGACCAGCAGGTTAAATCCCTACGAACAGGTTCAAGAGCAATTAACGCAAGTTAAAAATGATTTTTCTAGAGAGGAGCGAGCGGATCGCATAAAAATCCGAAGAATTTTCGACAAGGTAAGTGAAATGAACTCTAAAAAAAATGAGTCATTGAGACGGAAATGATTTTATTTTAGTATGACAGCAATCATGATGGTTATTTG
Source organism: Polypedilum pembai (assembly GCA_014622435.1). Taxonomy (NCBI): domain Eukaryota; kingdom Metazoa; phylum Arthropoda; class Insecta; order Diptera; family Chironomidae; genus Polypedilum; species Polypedilum pembai. The sequence goes on along the minus strand of JACWBX010002082.1, from coordinate 18,498 downwards.
AGTAAGAAAGAGTTGAAGCAGTTGATCAAAGCAAGTCCAGGACAATGTCAAGATTTACCTAAAGGCATTGCCAAAGAAATTTTAAAACATGCAGATTCTGACAATGATGGCCAACTGGACTTTGAAGAGTTTTATAAGTTGAGTCTCGAACATCGATGGATCATGCGAGAATGGTGTGTGAAATATTGTCGCGCTGTAGTGCCAAGACGTGATGGTGCAATTGCAGATGAGACAGGTAAGCATTATTCTCAGTGAACTTCTTTATTGCACGATCAAATTATAATTTAATTAGTCGTAAGGGCGGCGAAAGGTGCATTAAAGAATTAATTTTGTCACTCTATGTAGGACACATCTTATTAACCAAAAAATATTTATATCAATATTAATTCATAATTATCACGAGCAATAGAATCTGGATATTCAGTGAGAACGTTTGATACAGTAGGTGTGTGTTACCACTCTATTATAGTTAGCCATTTATTTGTCACACAATTTTTATTTGATTCATCCATTTTTCATTACACACATATACACAATCAAGTTCGTTAATCACAATAATACACAGTCATTGAATAATTACAACTTAGTCATATTTCAATTACTTACTAAACATAAAATCATGTTTCTTTTCTCTATTTATCTTTTTCTTTGTTTGTTTGTGATGTTGATTTTCTAAGAAACGTTGAAATTTATTGAATGTTAATTTCAAATATATTTTATTTAATGTTTTAAAAAACTTTTTATTTGAATCCTCTATTTTATCCCAAGCTACCAAACTAGTAAAATAAGTGTCTTTCATGTTAATGACATACTTACTAGCATTATTTTAAGAAATATATAAGTATATAATAAAGTCTTGCAAGTGGCTTAATATTTCATAATCAGAGTTCTTCAAATATAAAACCGTAGCTTAAATCTAAAGGGATGCAAATTTTATCGAAAATGAAATTTTGATACTGCTTATATATAATTTTATAAAGGAATATAATCCAGGGATATACACGATGGTCATTGATTTATGATTATTTTTGAAGTGTTCTTACTTGGAAAATGTCTTGTAGTATTTTCCATAATTTTACACAAATTACTCACTCCCTTGTAAAATCTTCTATAGATTGTAGCCAAAAAAGCTACAAAATAAATTTTAATTTTACAACTCGATTTATAATAACTATAAGAGTGATTTCAACATTAAATTGTTGGTCTTCAATGAGACTTTACTCATTTCTAAATATAAAATTTTAGTCAACATTCAAAAATAAATAATTTAAAAAAGTTCATAAAAGAATATTGAAGAACTTCAAGTATCCTTGACTGAGACAATATTTGTAACGATCTAAAAATGAGATTTTAAAAATTTTGTAACGTCAACATCACAAATTTTAATCTTAAGTATTTTTAATATTACTTATTTATTAACAAAATTAAAATCTGCGACAAATTCAAGCAGATTTTGATTCTTTACTAAATTTTTTTATTTTCAGTTAGTAGAGTAAGTTTTACATTCTTTCTAATTTGATTGGTATTTTTAAATTATTATGATTTTGTCATTTTGACAATTCAAAAACCTGAGTAACTGTAAATATGTGTGAGATTTTCGTTAATTTACTATGACATACAATATAAACGGAAAGCTTAACATATTTTTAGTTTCTCGGGAAGAATTTAATTTATTATTTATTTCTATTTCATAAAGAAAAATGTTTGAATTCAAATCTTTGAAAGTTTAAAAGAAATTATAAAAATTTTGATCTAATTTTAGTGATTTTTTGAAGGACCTAATTTTCAAAAATAACATAATTCTATTAATATGAAGATTTGAATTAAAATTTTTCTTTAATTATTTTAATTTTTTTACTTTTATTTCAATTTCATCATGGTTTAATTTTTTAATACAGACAAATACACCATAATTTATTACATTATTCACAATTTACCTCTCTTAAAACACTGATTTCATCACTTACTATAATCATAATTCTTTTATAATTTTATTTTATTAATTTTTCATTCAGATATTCTTCTATGTTTTTCTTGATATTCCTTAAAAAAATTTCATCAAACCTTTTATCAGCTTATATATAGAATGAAGTATGTTCACATAAAAATCATAGCAACCTTTTAGATAAAAATTTAAAATTTTTTTTATTAAAATCTTTTGTATCAAAATTATAAGTTTAAAAAATCAACAAAATGAAAGTGAAACATCAAAAATTGAGAGACATCGAGAAACTAGAAGGACGTCTGTGTCAAATTTTAATCTAATCTTGATTCATAAGTTTTCAAACTTCTTTTGCACATTTTCTATATTTTATCTCTTAAATCATGAAATTATCTTTCTCATTCATCCTTTGACATGTAAAATTCCTCAAATTTAATTTAGATGGAGCATATGAGTCACAAATGAAATTCTTCCCACCGCCACTAACGATGGTTATATTTAGCATAATCGAAGTAATTTTCTTCATTGTCGACATTGTCTATTTGAGGTAAATTATTCAACAATTTCCCAAAAAACAATTTCCACATTCAACTTATTAAAATTTCAGAGACTACACGGATAATGATATAAAGCGTCTCGGTACAAGTACCAGTGGTCCAATGGCGCAAATGTTCATCTACAATCCTCGAAAACGCGAAGAAGCGTGGCGATTCGTGACTTATATGTTTGTTCATGTCGGAATTATGCACATAATGATGAATTTAGTTGTACAAATATTTCTTGGAACTGCTCTTGAGTTAGGTATGTAAAACGTTTGTACACACAACAATGAACTTTGCTCACGTTTTTTTGCATTTTCAGTGCATTGCTGGTGGCGTGTGGCATTAGTTTATCTCTCTGGTGTCCTTGCTGGTTCAATGGGTACTAGCATTGCCAATCCTAGCATTTACTTAGCTGGTGCTAGTGGCGGTGTTTATGCACTCATCACTGCACACATTGCGACGATCATCATGAACTGGCATGAAATGGAGTATGCTTTTATACAGCTCTTTGTGTTTCTCGTATTTTGTGGAACTGACATTGGATTTAGTGTCTATCGTCATTTGACTGATCCATATGATAGAGTGGGATACATGGCACATTTGTGTGGTGGAATTGCTGGACTTTTGGTTGGCATTGGTGTGCTCAGAAATTTGAATGTGCGGCCATATGAGAAGAAAATTTGGTGGTTTGCTGTGACAATTTATACAGCATTAATGATCACAGGCATTTGCTTCCATGTCTTTTATCCTGATTATTTTTTGCCCTCTGTTGTTGCTGCATCAAGTCCATCACAATCTGGAGTGATTCCTTAAATTATTTCTTCACTCATTATCACTCAGGCTTAGAAAATTTAATTAAACTTTTTTTCTCTCTCTCATTCTCGCACAGTATTTCATATCATCAGCATTAAAAATGTAACAAAGATTTCATTTTATGCACAAAATTTTTATTCTTCTTCTGCATATCAAGCAAAATGATCAAAAATACCATATGAAAATTTTTTTAGTATATTTTGTCATAAAATAAAACAAATGTTTTTAGATTTATATTTTAAGTAAATAAAAGGCTTTTAATATGAAACAAAAAAGTTGAATTGATTTTTTCGAGATCTTAAATATATTCCATTTTAGTGGTTCAAAAATAAAAAGGCACGGTAATTTTTCTATGATAATTTCAACTTTTCTGTATGCTCAATGTTTTAAGTATTTGGGGAAGTCCTGAAGATGCAATACAATTATTTTGCAATTCTCTTTAAAAACAAGAAAGTTGAAATTTTAGCGTGTTTTTCTCAATAAAAATATTAAATTTTTGCAATAAAACGCGTTCAAATTCATGATTTTTAATTTCAAATCTAAGCAAAAATAACCTCCACTTTTTTGTATTGAGACCCCCTGGGTTTATTCAAGTGCTTTAAGCTTTTATTTAACTTACATCACAGTAAAAAATCCTGACCAGCTCAAATCATTTAGAAAATTTTTGTTGAATTATTTGATGAAAAAAATCAAAAAATTACAGATTTTCACTGTTAAAATAAAAATCGAAAATTGAAACGTAAACGAAGTAAATTTTTTTTAAATTATTTAAAAAATATGTTGAGAACTTTGTCAAAAAGATTCTGTACTTTTAATATAAAAATTCATTTTCCATTAAATGATTTCTTTCATATAATGGTTCTTTGGTTTAAAAAAATAAACTTTATTGTATAATTCATAAATTGATAAATAATAATGTGGTTTCTAAGAACAAATCACTTACCAACAAACAAAAGCTCACAAATACTGTATTAGTTGTAATAAAACAAAAATTTCATTTTAAGTAAATAAAACTTTTATTACAAAAAAAATCTTGAATGAATTTTTCTGGCTTCTTGAATAAATTGCACAATTCATTTTATTTTAAGTTTAGTCAATATAAAAAATTATGTAAAATCAAATACAAGAGAAAAAATTATGAAAGGAAGTTGCAAATTGAGGTATATTTTATAAAGGAAGAATTATGTCAGTCTATTTTATTATTAAAAAACTTTTAATTTATTTCAAAAGAAATATCAACATTTATGCTATTTTGAATTTTCTTATCGTATTTGAAATTTTTGAATACTTAAAGAAAATTTTAAATTATTTTCCATTTGTTGATAATAATTTTTTAATTTATTTTCAAAATGTGAACTTATTCTATTTTCTTTATACCCAGTAAATGCAGCTGTAAGAGTAAATTATTTCAATAAAAAGTTTTGATTTCGAGTTTTTCTTTCTTTTCATGAGGTCTCTTTTAAGTCTTCTAGGGTGGATCATTAAAAAAATCTTTTCAGGTTTATTGGCAGCATTGACTGGTTAAAAATTCAAATCAAAAAATTTTGAAAAATTATTTGAAATCTCCTAAAAACAATCAACAACAATTTTAACAAATCCTGAACTTAAATAATTTTTTTCTACATAAAATTTGATAATTATGAATTAATAAAAGCTGAATTTACTGTCACAAATTAAGCGTTAACTAAAAACTTTTTCTTAAAACGTTATAAAGTGCACTATTTTTTTGAAGTTTGAAATTTTTGAAAAATTCTAAAATTTTTAAGTTTGTATTTTATCAAAATTCATTCAAAAATGTTCCAAAAGTAAGTTAAAAGGTTTTTAAATTTTTCAAAAATTTCAACTTCTTTTCCTAAAACTATTTTTTTCTCATGCAAAATTAAAATAAAATTTTTTTTTTTTTTATCTAAAACAAATTAATCATTAAAAATCAAAACGTTAGATTTAAACTATCAAAAATGTTCTTCTATTTTTTTGACACTTTTATGATGAAATTCACATCCTTTGAAAGTTTTCTTTTGATAAATTTCAAAAATGTTTAGTAAATTTAAATGAAAATGATTTTTAAGTAACTATATGTGTATATGGATGATCTATGAAATATTCTTTAAGTTTCTGATGCAAATCTACTTAATAATAATTGATTTCATGTGTTATAGAAAAAAACAGCCCAAACTGTACTAAAGATAAATATTACGATTGTTTGCTCTAAAAATTTACTTCATTTCATTATAAAAATGAAATTTAAAGTTAAAAAAAAATTTTTTAAAGATAATGTTGCGTGATCATGAACCAATGGAGGAACATAAAAAACTCATTGAGCTCAAAATCCTCCTGAACATAAAACGAAAACAATCCTGCATCTAATGATTACTGGCCAGAATTTTTTTTTTGAGATCAGTTCGATCTCATTATTATTGCAATGTTCCCAATATTTTCCTTTAACTTTCTCGTTCGTTCATTTTGGTTCAGTCTTTGTCGCTGCATTTTTGTTTTCGTTTTGTTTAAAAATTGATGATTTTTAGGCTGAGGCAATTTTTCGCTTATTTGTTGCTCTCGCTTCTTGCCAATTTTTGACGATATTCAGTGGATAACAGAGAATTGCTGAAAAAAGAATTAAGGCACCAGCAACGAAAAATGGCATGTCATAACTTCCTGTTTTTTCATACAAAAATCCTATAAAGAAAAAAAAAATATTATTAGGAAATTAATAATGTGTCAATAATGCATATTCTTGTTTTCTTTTGCCATAATCAAAGACTAAGAATTCTTTACTTTCTTTGATTTCATTTGACAAATAACGTCTTAGGATATTACGATTAGAGTGCAAAACGATAGCACTTTTTCGAAATTAAAAACAAAAAAATTGTTCTCTTACCAGCAAGAGGACTTCCGAAAATGGCAGCAATTCCTTGGAAAAGCAGCAAAATTCCGAAAGCATTTGTTAATTTTTCTAATCCAAGTAAATCAACGACAATAATTGAACGTAATGCAGAGAAGCAGGCACAAGTGACACCAAAGATTGCAGTATAAAGATATTGTCCAACCACAGTCATAAACATTCCACTGAACATTGTCGCAATTCCACCCAAAGTAATGAAAATATTGTTCAACATCAATGCACTGATATTTTCCATTGAGCTAAGCCAGCCACATACAATTCTCGCCACTGTGTTGAAAATGCCGATAGCTGAGAGTAAAAATAAGGCTGCATTTTCATCCATTTTGCCCAACTTTGCACGTTCAACAATATAAATAAATGGAACGAAAAATCCCATCATTGTGAAGAAACCGCTGAATGCAAGAAGAATGAAAGAAAAATTTTTAAGCAATGAAACGTCCAACATTGTTCCAAGTGTTCGTCTGACAGCTTCTGGACATATTTTACATTTTCCCAAATCATTTGCTTCTTCTTCGATATCCTGCTGTGTTGGGACGTGTGTCACTGACATATGATAACCAAGCGATGTTTGTGATCGATACTGAGGAAGTTTTGCAAGCGATCCTGAGAAGAAAATATCATCACGATACATTGGACGGCTGATATCTGATCGACTGCCACGACGTGAGTTTGAGTGACTGTCGGTACCAATTCTTCGTCCTGAAACAGTATGTCGACGACCAGATGTTGTTGAGGTGATTGTGACTTGCTTGGCATCTGGTTTCTCCAAAAGAGTCTCACTTTCATTTTCTTCGACTTCTTCTGCTTCACCTACTGGTCCTAAACCAGGATGTTGTGAATTATTTGAAAGCACATGTGGAGGATGAGAAAATTCTTCAGTTGGTGTCACATGTCCTGATCGTTTTTGAGCTTGCTTGATTTGTTCTAATTTCTTTGTTGTTGAGTGGAAATTGTTTTGTGTTAGTGTTGAAGTTTGTGATGATCTTCTTTCGAGACTTATTCCACTTCCCCTAAAATTTAATATCATTAAAAATTTTGAATTTGAAATATTTTAATTAAAATTACTTGAAAATTTCAGCAGCAGTAGGATAGCTTGTATTATGAGCAGTTCCCATCCAAGTGTTATGACTTGAATTTGGCACAGAATAAGCAAAACGTCCATCAGCTAATGGCTTAGTAAATGCAGGTGATGGGAGACCATCAGTAAGTGGTGAATTTTTATCAGCATCTTCATCAATTATAGCAGCATCGCTGACAATTGTTGGCTCAATGGGACGATAAACCATTGAAATAAATGAACAGCAAAGAATCATGCCAGCTTGAATGAGAAGTGCAACTTTCCATTCAAAAGTGTCGAGGAGATATTTTGAAATTGGACCCATAACAAAAGTTCCAACTCCTGAGCCGCAAAGTGCAATTCCAGTGGCAAGTGGTCGCCATTTTTCAAAATAATATCCAACAATGATAACTGATGGCATGTAGATGAAACAAAAGCCAATTCCACCAAATACACCATAAAGAATATGCAGTTGATAAACATTACTTGCGAAGAAACACAGGCCAAATGCTACTGATGCAATCAGTGAACCAGCAATAGCCACAAGTCGAAAACCATATCGATTAGTGAGAGCCGAGACAAATGGACCAACAAGCAAGTAAAAACCGCTGAGCAATGATCCAACTAGTGCAACTGATGCTTTACTCACTGGAGTGCCATTTTTTTCAAAAGAATTTTGAATTGGCTCAATAAAAAGTCCTGAACTGAATACAATTCCATCGACAATTAAATTGTTGAGAAATGAAGCCATCTGTAAAATTAGAATTGATAAAAATGCAAAAATTTTTTAATCTTTTATTCACATACCATGACAACCCATGCAAACCCTCCATCTGGTGGAATAACGATTGTCGCCGCTTTCGTTACATTTTGAGGCGCTTCCTCTAGAGGTTTATTCAAATCTTCTAATTTAAGTATTGGTTTGTTCTTATTATTATTATTTAAGTTTCCATTTTTATTCTCGATGTCGTTTTCATTCTTTTTAACTGCGCTATCCGCATCATTTTTATATGGCATGGTTTTTTAACTGAAAATGGAAAAAAAATCATGAAATACAATATTTTATCTATTGCTGTTTTATCTTTGATTAGATTACGCATTTGTGTCACGTTCAATTTATAATGTGTGTTTTTTTTTCGGGGGAAGCCTTATCAGGAAAAAGAGATGTAATGATAATGGACTCATGTCTCTTTTATGATTCAATATCAAGGAAATGTTTTACTATCAAGGTTGAAAAATTTTTTTCTTTAGAAATTTATTTCTTTGTATGAAAAAATCAAATTTCCGTTAATTTTATAAAACGAAATTAATTCTTTCTGGTAAAATATGACTTAAAAATTTTTTTTTTCAATAACGAAATAATTTTAAATTTAAATTATCCGTTATATTATAAAATTCAACATATCAAAGAGAAAATTACATTTAAATTAAAGTTGTTTGTTACAGGCAACAGCTGAAAAAATTTTAATTTTTTTAAAAACTTTCTTAATAGCTTTTTAGTTGTCATAATTATAAAAAAGCATGAGAAAAATATTTAATTTGTTCTTATCTTTAAAAGAATTGTTTCTTTTTGATAAAACTATTTAAAAAAAATAAATGAAATTTAAATCAAAGCAGAGAAAAGAAGAGAATGCAATAAAAACATTCAATAAATAACACTAAACATTTTTCCAAAGCACAAAATTTGTCTTATATCTCAATTAATTAGCCAGAAAAATCAACTCAATCAATCTCAATTTCAGACTAATCACTTTAATTCACTAGCGTGTGAAATTTGTCAATTTTAAATTGAAAGAGAAAAAACTAAATTAGTCTGTGAAACATTCATTTAAAGCAATGAATAATTTCAAGTCAAAACATTCAATTTGAATTTGCATAAAAATCATTTCATGTTGGCAACAAAACTTTTTTTTTTGTGTGTGTGAAAGGTCAATTGGTTTTTATTGAGTAAAATCTATATTACAATTTTATGATCAGAAAACAATTAATATTTTGTTTCTAACTGTTTTAGACTACCAATTTTTATAAATTGAAGGTTTTAGGGAAATGAAAAAAAATTAGATTTTCTCGCTGCATTTGCATTGTCATTGAAGTTGAAATAGAAGAAAAAGATTTGAATGAGTGAATGAACAGTTCAATACCAGTGAAAAGCAGACATAAAAGAACTAGCTGTGTGTGCTGATAAAAAAAATTAAATTTTAATAAAGTATTTTCTCAATATTTGTCTTTATCACATTTAATTGATAGAATCAACAGTCGTCATAGAATTGATTCAGCCATCATCAATTTTTTTCAAAGTTCTTTTAGAAACAAAAAATTGAGCATTTTATAAATTCGGAAAAATCTAAAGCTGTCTAGACAAATGGTAATTGAATTAGATTTTTTTAATTGATTTTTATTGAAGTTTAAGAAGAAAAATAGACGAAGTAACTTATTCAAATTTAATCGAGCGGAATAATATAAATTTATTTGATTATAATATCATAACCAAACTGAAATTAAAGAGTTCTCAGTCCTTGGCTAACTCATAATATAAAAAATTCAAGTCTCGAAATTTAATGAGAGATTTTTTGAATTCAATCTTAAATTGTTATTTTCTCAGTTATAGAAATTTATTTTTTGATATAGATTTTCTATTAATCATACTAAAACAAATTTAGAAAATATGTAAAAAATCTTGGATTGAGTTAATTTCTTATTTATCAAAAATTTTATTTTTTCAGTAAGTTCAAACAAGGTGCTAAATCACGAGGATCGTGCATCAACATTTAATTGAACGTAAAACTTTCTCGAATATTTGACTGCAATGTGTGACTTCTACGAATTAAGTCTGCAGATTGGAAAAAACGAAGAATGAGTCATCGATTTTCAATGAAATGTTTTAAAAAGAAGTCATAAATGTAGGCAGTAACAGACAACTATTGCATTTGCTCAAGCTTGTTTTTTTTTCTTCTTTCTACTTAGTCTTTAACCCTTGTTTGCTCAATCTTTCAAAAAAAAAAAAGATAAGAAACGCAAATCTGACTACTGAAGCTGACTTGGTAATAAACAATACCTATCACAATTATCTGGAAGTTCTTCATTATCTGTATGAAGATTGCAATAGAAGATTCTTGTTATCATAATTCTCTTAAGAACATCTTTACACTAAGACTCGTTTTAAATAAAAAATTATTCAATATTTGCTATAATTACAACCGCAATCACAACTCGTGATTAAATTTCTATAATTAGTAAATGAAATATTGTTGCAAACATGTTTTTAACTCAATTGCCTATCAGTTATAAAGTTTATTATTAAAAAACATTCATAAACAATTTTAATGCGATTTTTTAGACGAGCCCCTCTAAAAATGTTCTCTCTTATGACGTAAGTTACGTAAATAGTATTTACTCTTTTTCAAACGACGAAAATGAACAATATATCACGAGTGTCAATTCATTAATGTTCACTTTTTGCGTCTTTTAAATGATGCTGATAATTACTTTAAAAATTTAACACACAATAAATGGTGATAAGAGACGACATATGTAAGTTCATAAAAATGTCGAGATTTCTCTTTTAAAGAAAGAAGCTTTAAAATATTTTTTAAGTAAAAAATTAAAAGTTTTATGTAAACATTTCAACATACTTGTATGAATGAAAATGCGTCATGATGATCTAATTTGATTGCTTTAAAACAGATGATAGTGAAAAATTCAGTTTTCTTCTTTTTGAATGAGTTGAGAAATGAATTTAAAAATCTTATACATTTTCATTTGTAGCATTCAAATTTTTTTAAAAGTTTTTGAAAATAAACTTTATTCAAAACTAAAATATGTTTATTTCAGATGAAAACACTAAATAGACCTACATATACACCAAAAGATCATCAGTAAGAGAGTATAAGATCAAGTCTACAACTAGTTTTTTGGAATCAATTTTTGAAAATTGTTGAAAATATGTTCATTATTGACTTTTTTTTTATTGTAAGCAATTGAGTAATTTTCGTTTCTTTTCGTTTTTACCCAGTTTTATTAAGCCGGATATCACTCATTAGTACATTTATTTAGGTAAATATTGCAATTTAATAGGAATTCTTTTTACAAATTCTTATAGGAATTAGATTTTAGTTTTTTAACGGTAAAATTGAAAGATAAATTATTCGAATATTTCTTGCAAATAAAATGAAACTTTCAATGTATCAATCCAGATTTTTTTTCGTTGAGATTTAAGATTTTAGGTGTGTTTAGCGCTATTATTCGAACGTTTTCGGAAATCATTTTCGTGAAAAATTTATTTTATGAAACAATCTTAAGTGAAATGCTATAAAATGAAATAAGCAAATCAATTTCTTTTACTTTAAGAAGGCCTAATTTTCAATTAAAGAAAAACTACTAGATTTTTTCAACATAATTTTAAACGAACTTTTAAAAATCCAAATTATTTCGTAAACTTTTTTTGCATAACTTTTTTGGAAATCTTAAACGACTCAAATGATAATGCGAATGACACTTTAAAAATTTTAAGAAAATGGAAGAGAAAAGGTTTTGAATAAATTTGAACTTTTTTGAATTACTTAGAAAAATTTTTCAACTTGTTTAGTAATTTTTGAAATATATTAGAATTTAAAATGACAATATTTTTTAAAAATCTTTTTTTAAATCATTATCAAAAAATATTCCATTCATAAAATGATTGTTTTTAAATCTGTTTCGTTTTCTTATCAGTATTTTCACATAAATTCTAAAGTTACTTTAAGTCGATGACTCTATGTGTTTACAATTTTCTAATAAAAACAGTTAGAATTTAACAAAAAAAAGTCGTGACAAAATCAATTTTGGTGTTTAGTGATAGTCACAAGGAAAATCGTCATCATAGATAATTGAAAAATTTAAAATGCGCAATAGTTTTGATCTTAGCAATTTTGAAGGTTTTATCTTTATCAATTAGTGAGTCAATTAAGTAATGATTCTGCCACTGTTTAGTAAATTAAATTTCAGAATTTGCTCAAAAAATTAACGAAAAAAGGCGATAAGAATTCACTAAGATCAGCACGAGTAGCTGACGAAAGGTTAATTGCAGCTTAATCCCATTTATTTACTTTTATTTTGCTGTTTTTCATCATCATCAAACAATGCCTCAATTGAGGAGGATTTCAACGGCTCATAAAGTGTGCTTTATTTTTTTTTTCAAGAAATTAAACAATTTTTTTATTATTCGTTTCAATTCCAGACATGTGGTTCACAAAAAAATATTCGTGTGAACTCAACCACAACTAAAACAAAAAAAAATTTTTTTTATCTTTGTGAAGTTAGTCTGAATTTTATCCAAAATTTTGAAAATGTAGAATATTTTAAATTTACGTTTTTAAATAAGTCTTTCAACCTAAAAGATGAAATCAAAATTTGTTTTAAAAATTAGGTTTCAATATACGTGATTAAAGACCAAATTCCATGTTTGAAAATAAATTTTCATTAAAAAATTGTACGTAAATTGTAAGTATTGCTAAAATTTTTTCTACATTATTGGCCAAAATCAATTTAAAATTATTTTCGACCGAAAAATTCGTACGTTTAAACGTATACGTTGGCAAAAATTTCAGTCTAACTTCACATAAAATTTTTCGCTCCCTAAAAAGTGCCGCACTAATATTTGTGTACAAATATAGAACGAGTTATCAAGTTCTAACGCCATGCGTTCACTTTTTCAATTGGAAGCAATTAAAAAATAAAATATTTTGTCTCTTTAATTTGGCAATTTCTGTTATGGCTTTGAATCAATACATTTTAATGTTTTTCGAAGTAATAAGAAAAAAAGTTTTATTCTATTTTTAAACACCAAGAATGTGAGAGAGTAAAACTTTTTCTGTCTTTCTCTGTATCTCCTTCTTTTTAAGAAATGAAAGAGAGAGAGAGAGATAGTGGGAAAAAATCTTTAAATAAATATTTGTTTCGAGAATTTGAAAGTTTTTTTGCTGTGCATTTTGCAAAAGAAGTCGCCGAAATAAGTCAAAAAATTATTTGGGAATTAAAAAACAATTGATCCCTTACATTTTAATTTTTTTTTTCTTTTTTGAGGAACTAACACAAATACACCGATCACTTGATCACTTCAATATTTTATTTAATGGATTAAAGTAAATTTACAATAATTTTGTTAAATAAATCACTTTTTTAGCCTTATTTGTCAACTTTTTCTTGAAATGATAAAAAAAAATTAAGCAATTTCTTGAAGAATCAAAAAATTTATTTCACTCTCCGAAATAAACGTTGTTCATCGATGAAAAGTGTCGAAGATACTGAAAGAACACACTGATACTGAAAAAAGTTTTAATGTTGCTAAAGTCATTTACAAACACGTGTAAAACATCGCTCACATTTTTTTAAAAAGTGTGTGTTGAACGTGTTTAAACATGTGTAGGTGAAATTCTGCGTAAACCGATCGCACACATATAATGACATGGAATGTGCAAAATACATTTATCACTGCTTCGCTTCACGCAGAGAAAAATTATGTCTCATTTTTTTGTCTTATTGCAATTTATTTCAAACTTATCGTGTTTGTTTTTTTAAATAAATTGTTTTCATTGTTCTGATATTTTTTTTAAAATTTTAATTTTATTTCGTTGTAAAATAAAAAATTTTATTTGTAATTCAAGAATCGTAAGACGAAATTCGTATTCCATAAATTAAAAATAGCTCAAGATCAAACAATAAGAAGTAGCAAAATGTCTCTGAAGAATGATTTAAAAATTTAATTTTCTTTCGTTTTTGCAAGGAATGGACACTTAAAATCTTCATTTAAATTTAATTTTTTTTTCAAAAAAATTATCATCGATATAAATGCCTTCTTATGCTATAAATGTAATATTATTCAATCGAGAAGATTAAAATTTAACGTTTAGTTAAACTTTCATGACATTTAAGTTTTAAATGATTTATAATAAATTTTAATCTTTTTAAGTGTGGTTATTCGTAACTGCTCACTTCTAAAATTTTATCTTTTCCCATTGCCTATGCGTAGGCGCTATCTACATAGAAAAAAATTTTTACTACGTTTTTATTTATATTTAAATAGAAAATGCAATACGCGTAGGCAGTTATCTATACAGACAAATCTACGCGTAGTTCGACGTAAGCAACTAAGATAATATCACTGATTTTTCGTTTTTTAGCCCAAGCTCTTTTACTCCTGAAAATAAGAATAAAGACAAATATTGAAGATCAATTTTAAACACAAATTTTAAAATTCCGTTAAATTTATAAATTATTAAAACTTTATTCCTCGAGATACAATTTATTGCTCTCCAAATCATTTTACTTTCTCAATAATGCAAAGAATTTATTTTATCGTAAAATTTTATTCACTTGATGTTTTTCAACTTCAATCTCTAATAATAATAAACACTCTTTTTATTGATTTATATATGCTGGTTTTACATATGTATTGTAATAAATATTAGTCATTAACCCGTAGGTTTCAATACGTCAGCGACAGCGATATCTTGAAATGGCTTCGATGAAATGTTGTTGCATATTTGAGTGGTAAAGGGAAAAATCGCAAAAAACCCTCTTGCTGAATGTTGGATTTAATTATTGATGAATCCACGAAGATGGTGACGAAAGGAAAAAGCACATGGCATAAAAAACCTTTCTGTTAACTTAAGCTAACTTATAGACTAGATGAACGAGGTTCCTTATAGACTAAGTCAATAAAAGCTTATTCTTCTTCTTCTTGAGTTCCTTAATCCTAATAATTCAGTTGATAATTCATTGAAATTTACACTTTTTTTAAACACTTCTATAACACATTGTAGCTAACGATGATTGCATTGCAATCGTGTTGAAATTTGTTGATTCCCCTCGAATGACCAGTAAACAGAACAGCTCCAAACCATATGATGTTGATAACAATGCAGAGCAGCATGCCACATGATGAGGTTATGTTTTGCTCACCAGATCCAGTTGTAATTTCGAAAAAGCTAGCTTGAATTTGCTTTTAACGCTTCAATATCTTTCTCCACGGATGTTATTTCAACTTGCCAGAGATTATTGGGCCTCGTTGGATCCAGAAAATTTTGGCGCCAAAAGTTGAGATGTTGATTTTGAAAATGGCGATTTTAGTCCATTTGCTTATTGATTTTGATTTAACTCCACAACTCTCTCCTTGGCGAGGTTGTGAGTTAATTGTATAGCTTATTGCGGAGTTAAAAAACTATTTAATTAATTTTTAATTCGCGAATGAAAAAATTTGCGACCGCACTCTTCGAAATTTACGAGGGGAATGCTCAATCTCTAAATTAAATGATTAATGAAAATTTAATCATAAATTGAAGGTTATATTATTTTGATTACATTTCCTTCAACAATCGTCAATAACTTAAGTCAAAGTTCAAATGTCAACAAATGCAGCAATCATCCAAGAAAAAAAGCCGCTTGTTCTCATAAAATCAATAAAATTGCAATCAATTAGTTTATTTTTCATTCTTATAAAATAAAACAATTTTTTGTTGTGACTCCATTTAATTAAATATTTGTGAAAGTTTTCTTTTAGATTAAATTTAAAAAGAAAAATTTATTTAAATGGGAGACATATGCGTCTCAATTTCTAGCTAATATAAATTTAATTTATTAATATATAGAGTTGAGTGTTATCTGAAACTATCAAATAATGCCAGCTATTATCAATTGCTCTTAACTAATACCGGTAGTTTTACTTATACTGTCCATACTAGTTTACATGTAAAGTGTTCATAATCCATGTTAAACGGTTTTATAAAATTTAAAACCTTCTTGCAGTTTGAGTGAAATTTTCTTTTAGCCAAACTTGACTGTTTTTAGTTCAATAAATTGATTTGTAGTTAATCAAATTGTGGTCTATTGATATGAACTATAAAACTTTTTAATATTACAATTTTATTGCACTTTTTCAAAGCTTTTGATTTTTGAATTTTTCAAAAGCTCATTTTTCAACGTCTTTTCAACATGTGACAGCCTTTACATTAAGCTGAACAAAAAGATACAGAAAAAACCGCACATAGATTTCTGTTTAATTTCCTTATCTTTTGTGTTTTATTTGTATTAACATGACACAATAAAACGAGCCAAAAATATCAGCAGACATTTAGATTTTTAGCATAATTTTACTGAGAAATGTTTTTTGAGCATTCATTTTGTTTGTTTGAATTTATATCAAAGAATTTAAAAAGATGTCAATAAAATATAAGAAATTCTGTGTCTTAACTTATAGTTCTATGTAGTTTATTCTTATTTAAACCTGAAAACTTTTTTAATTTATTAAAAAATGAAATTAACTGTAATTCAAAGCCTTATCATTCATTAGATTCAATTGATTGAATTATGCTTAATCAAAGTTCTATGAAAATTATAATCAAACCAAAAAATCTAAGAGTTCTCAAAATTTGAATTTTCTACTAATTTTTAAATTTAATAAAAATTGAATTTTTAGGAATAAACATAAATTAACTGCAATTTGAAAACTTGTAAAATTTAAATTCAATCGGATCATTATTTTCATGAAAAAATAAAAATGCGTTTAAAATGTCTTTTATGACACGGATATTTTCCCTCCAAATTTTCATCCTGCATCTTGATCGCTCACAAAACTTCGTATACATAACTCTCACAACCTTGCAAGCGTATTTATTTTATAGTGTTAATAAAAAAAATAGATTTTCTTATTGAGAAAAAAAGAGTAAACTTTGCCGATTGATGCCCACACAACCATTTATTCATTCATCGTCATAATGTTTAAAGCGAATGCGTTAATTTTAGAAGGCATCTCTCTTCTTTTATTTTATATTATATATTCGCCAGTTCAGTCGAAATCTTCATCTCGCGAAAATCGCAAGCTTGCGATTTAAATTTTTCCCTAATTTTTCTCTTTTCCAGTTTTTTGTTATTTATCTATTTAATTTAAGTAATTTTAAGCAAAACGAACCCAAAAATAAACGAAATTTAAATCCGAAACTTGCACATATTGTGTGATAAGAAGAAAAAAAATCTCAAGGAAATTTAGAGACTAATTTTAACATTTTTGTGCATGCATTGCAAGATAAGAAGCAGAAAACTGTGTGTGCGAAATTTAAACATTATTCAGTTGACATTGCAAATGAGAAAAAGTGTATAAAATTTATCTCGATAGCTGCGGTAGACACTGGAGGGAAATTAACAAGCTGCTGTTTTTTGTGGAACCAAAATAATTAGATCAGTAGATCAAAAATAGACAGTGAGTGTGAGAAAAATATCATTCGGCGGCACAAGCAAGAAAATAGTGAAGAAAATTCATCAAATTTAAATTTACGTCATCGGCATCGCCCGACATCTAAAAATCTCAAAATTATTATTGTGAGAAAGAAAAACAAATTTTTTAATTGTGTGCAAGAATGAATTTTTTTGTAGTGCGTCGCAAATGAGAAATTTTCTTCTTCTTAAATTATTTTTGGCATGCGGTTGATGTGAAAGACATCTGTAACTAATGTCTTATGTCTAGAGCAGTATGACAAAATTTTCTTAAACAAAATTCCTAAAGTGAGTGCTAATTGTCACAATGATACTCTCTTTCATTCGATGGTGAGCCATTGCTGAACTGTTGAACACCTTCAATCTGTCTCATCAAAAAGGCGACTACTTGAATGTATTCATTGTGTAAATGAGTGATGAATGAGTATCTATTTGGTCATTAAATGAGTGAACGAGTAACACTATGAAGGAGGGCAAAAATTGTTTTTTATTGTCAAATCTGACATAAATTAATTGAGTTTAATTAAAAACTTATATCACATAGTTTAAAGTAAATAAAAAAGAAAACTGTTAATTTGATACTTTAAAAAATTGATTTTTTACCAAGGAAGAAGAACTCTATCAAAAAATCTAACAAAATAACAAAAAAGTATCAAATTAACAAAAATTCTAACAAATTAACAAAAAATCTAACAAATTAACAAAAAATCTAGCAAATTAACAAAAAATTTTGTTAGATTTTTTTAGGGTTCGGAAAATCAGTATGCGCAGGTATGCAGGTATGCAAATATGCGCATACTATGCGCATACTATTCGCATACTAAATTTTAAACAATAATATTAATTTTAAAAGAGTATTTTAAATTTTTAGAATAATAATTGCGTAATGTTTTGTATTTAAATCGCTGTTTTAGTGATAAACATTTTTTAATTCAATTTTGATTGTTTTGGGTCAAAATTCATCTGAAAATGTAAAAAAATATCAGAATAATTGTAT
>JACWBX010002077.1:78876-96532 GCA_014622435.1 Polypedilum pembai | reverse complement strand
TATTTTTCATTCAATAGTTTTTCCGTGAATGAAATACAATTTTTAGACTAAAACTTTCAGTTTGACACATAAAAAGTTTAGGATTAAATTAAATCAGATGGATTCAAATAAATAAATCTTAGGATTAAATTATATTCTAATGATTAAAAATAAATAGACAATAAAATATTATAGGGAAGTGATCAGTGGGGAAATGAGAAACGAAACATATTAAAAAAGTAATCATTCTCGTTGAGATCAAATATATTAAACCATATGTAGTAAAATTTTTATGCACTTTTGGGCATTTCATTATGTAATAATAATTCACTTAGTATGCATAACAATAATAATTTTTAGTGATAAATTTATTTGTTTTCATTTAATTTAACTTTCAATAAGCCTAAAATATTTAAATTTAATCATTACGATTTATCAGAGCCCGAAGTCGACTAAAAATTTGTATGTAAGTCGACTAAATTTAGTCAGCTTAGCATATAATTTTTTAATCGACTTTGAGCCTGTGATTTATAGAACCTACAATGATTTATTATTACTGACTTATTCTTCAATTTTTATCAACAAAATTTTCACTCATATCTTCACAATTTGCTTTTCTTAAATCTTTTCTTCACAATAAAACTCGAAATAAATTATGAAATTTTTTAACTTCATCATACTAAAGTAGTCTTCTAAAGTTCTTTCTATTTCTTTTATTACGTTTCATTATCTTAAATTTTTGTTTTATCAACAGTTTTGAATGAAGAAGTAAATGTTAACATTGAAAAGTTTGAGGAGGAAGAGAAAAAAGTTTTTTTTTCTTTTTATTGTTAATTTTAAATTGTTGACACGGTAGCAACTCATTTTTATTCACATTCCACCCCAGAGTGATAATTTTTAAAAACTTTTAATAAATTTAAAGTTGGCTGCAATTTTGCTATCTTTTAGGCAAGTTTTTCAATTGTTTTGAAGTTTTTAAAGAAAGATGAAAAAACAAATAAAGCAACAAATACTTTTAAAAATTTCTGAAATGAAATAAAATTAATTTTTTAATTTTCTGATACGAAAATCCCCAACAACGTTAGTCAGTTAGTTTTTCAATATTTTTACTATTTTTATTTTAGGTCCCATTTCAATTATTTTTCTTGATTACCTTAGAAATGCTTTTTAGTTAATTTTTACAAATAAATAAAGAAATTTTTTTTATTTAACACCAGAAAAAAGAAGAAAAATAGCATGCAAAAGAGAACAAATTTTTTATTGCTATGTTTTGAGAAAGAGAGTGAGAAAATTTGTTTTTCAAAAGTAGTATTGTTTTGTTTCATTAGTTTTATTTAGATAGAATTTAAATTGTTGACTTAAATATTGGATTTTAAGAAGACATAATTTTTTTGGAATTTTTCGAAATTGAAGAAAATTTTAGAAAATTCAATTTAAGTGTTAATTTAAGATTTTTTATATTTAATATTAGAGATTCAGGTTGTATGGAAGATATCATGTAGGTATGCAAGCTATAAAACAGATTCAAAAAGAAACTCTCGTATTCACTTTTTGAAGAGATTTAAGATGCGAAATGATTTGATTTCAGATTCTTGCGAAAAATTTAAATATTTTTTGATTGATACCAACTGAATGAAAGCTGAGCACAAGGATAATGTAAAAAAATGTGAATTACTGAATCCCACTCGAGTAAATCATGGTTTTAAATCACTCATCTTACTTTGTATACACAAAATCACAACAGCTTTTTAAAGATATTACTGAAGTATAAAATTTGCTCAGTTAAGCAAAACATAATGGTGTTATAAGTATCTTAAATAATCCAATTTTTAAATTCTCAACAATTTTCTTTTCTTCCTTTTGATAACTGTTTGTTTTTAATAAACACACAAAAAACATTTTTTTTATCAAGCTCAAGCAAAAATCAAAATTTCAACAATCACAAAAAAAGTGAAGGCTGACTAGATAAGTGTTTATATAAAATAGATATTTTTGGTTGTATTGTTAGATAGATAAATATATTTGTTTTAGAAATACTATTCATTCGAGAGTAAACAGGAGCTTATCATGTTTCTATCTAAATTTATACTGTCAATATTATGTGATATAGATTTAGATTTAAATTACAAGAAGATCACATGGAGGTGCATAAAAAGAAAGAAAAGCGACCTCACAAAAAGAAAGAAAAATTTAAAACCAACTTCCACCAAGTTTATTTAAACCACCCATGCCACCAAGACCACCAATACCCTTGCCTAAAAGATTACCAACTTTGCCTTTTACGGCATTTGTCACACTTCCAATGTTAATATTGCCATCTTCATCACCAAGCTTATCTAATACAGGAATATGCTTTGATGACTTACTTGCTGCTACCGACACTGCACCATCGTCATCATCTCCATCGCCATATCTAGAAGAATAATTTTTTATACAATTGAATTCGTTGAAAGAAAATAGTTCAAGTATATGAAAGTTTTTAAATTTAATATTGAAGAAAAACTTTTACTAAACATTTTCTAAATAGTTTTTATCATATAAACTTGTGCAAATAATTTTTAAGTCAATACAAAAAACAAAATTATTGTTTATAATTTTAATCTTCTTGAATCAGTCTAGACTCTAGACAAGGTTTATACAGCTTAAATATGACTTTTATGAAGTATCTTGTTTTGTGTAGAAAACAGAGTTGATAAAAAAGGTGCCTTTCAGTAGGTAGCTTAGCACAGTAGTATCCAAGCTTTTCTGGGCCACGACACACTTCGACCAAAAAACAAGTTTCTCCTGACCTACCAAAATATTTTTTCAAAAAAGTTACATTAATCTATTTGATTTTAAAGTTCAAGCAAAAACTAGTGTGTCGGGATATACAGCTTGGACACCATTGCCTTAGCAGATCTTTTTATGCTCATCCCTTCTATAAGGCAGTGCTTTTGAAAATTTTCTGTCTTAGAGGAAGAAATGAATGTTTATCAACTCTGGTAGAAAGAGCTAAAAAGATTCTTTGTTAAGAAGATGTTTTGAATTTTTCCATTCTTCTTTTGAATCGACAAAAAGATAAATACGAAAAATTTTATCATCACTTACTCATCATCGCCATCCTCACCAGTCATTGTTAAAGCACAAGTGGCTTCTTCGGCTGCCATTCGCTGAGCAACAGTTTGATATGCTTTTGAGTTTAATTTATCTTCCATTACACCCTGGAGCTCAAAATCTGAATAAATTTTCTACAAAAATAAATTTTTTCACAATCAAACGAAATTCTTGGAAAAGAAATGAAGAAAATTTTCCAAACCTTGACAATATGTGATAAACATAAACATTGAAAAGCATGTAACGAGTGATCAAGGCGTTCTGATAGCCAATTACAGAGCAAAGTTATAGTTTTTGTATACCATTGCTCGAAAAAGTTCAAAATCCACAAATCGTCATTGATTTTACTTCGAATTAAATCGATGTTGTTGCGTGTAAAATTTACATAACCATGACCAAGCTCTTTGCCTGATCCAGAAACATTCTAAAATCACGAAAAATCAATTATTCATCAACCTTGAATAAGGTTTTATTTATTTTTAGAAAACAAAACTTACAGTAAAACTAAGAAAAGATCCAATCAAGCTTCCTTCATCATAACGTGAAAGCTTACTCAAAACACCTTCTAGCACTGAGACAAGTTTATTAATAAGTCCTTGGGTCATTGATGCCAGTGCTTTGTCAATTTGATCATCAATCTTTGAGTGGTATTGGTGCTTAACGAAGGAGTGAAAGAAAGTAAAAAAAGACACAACGAAAAGACAGAGAAAGAAAAAGATAGAGCAAATGTTGTTGTGATGATGTGAATTTTATGTTTATGTTTTGTTGTTATGTTTTTATGAATGGTAAGCGTGATTTGTGAGAAAGATAGAAAAGAGCGCAAACACCATTTTTTAATGTTAATAGTGAAAAAACATCAAGAGAAGAAATGCAAAACATCAATGGATTTTTCATGTATTTTTTTGTTATATGTTAAGGAAGGAAAAATAAATTTTTAAATAGAAAATTTATTTTTGATAAGAAATAATAAAAAGATTGTAGAAAAAGATGAAAATGCAGATTTAGCAATTTATTTAAATTTTTTTCTCATCAATTTATGTAAAATTTTGTCACCCATGAAAATTATTTAAGTAAATTAAAATTTACCATAACCATAAACCAAATAGCCCATAGAAATTTTTTCACATCATTCATCATTAATTACTCACCACATCAATTCCATCGACCGAGCACAACTTGAATGATTGATTTTTAGCATCCAATATGACATTGACCATAGCGCACATTTCCGTGCTGATAATATAGTCGGTTGAAATGAATGTCACGGATTTTTTGAGCCATGATTGAAAAGATTGTTCTGTTCGTTGTAAACACGATTCGATCATATCGCATGCCATCAACTTAAGTCGCTGTTCAAGATGTTGTCTGAATTCTGGATCGGGCCAGTGTAGATCACGTATAAAAGATTGCAAAGCGTCGAGCTTCCAAAATAGATCCTCAGAAGTTGCACAGCCATTTCTATTTTTTCATGTGATTGTTTTTGATAGTTTAGGGTTGTTAGAGAAAGAGTCGAAAGAATTTTTTTTTTGATAGAAGTGGACGGGGTTGGTTTTTTGGTGGATTTTTAAAATTTTTTTAATTATAGAAAAAGTTTTTGAATTTTTTTCAATCGTTTATAAAGTTTAAATGAAAATGTAGACAAAAAGAATTTTTGAAAATACAAGTAGAGGAAGAAAAATTAAGGAAAAAGACGTTTAAGAAGTTTTAGGAAGAAGGAAAAGGAAAAAAATTGTAAAAAAATTATTAAAATATTTTTCAAAAATTTATATGATATAGAAATATTTGTAGTTTAACATTTATGAGTCCACATTTAGCAGCCACGATAATTATTTTGGTAAATATTGATGAATATTTTTTATTTATTAAGCAAAAAAATATTTTTGATTAAATTAGACAAATATTAGCATGGAAACATTTTCGTAGGATAAAATTTTTTATACAGGTTAAAAATTTATTGATATCAATAAATAAATAATAAAAAGGAAAATTTCGGTCATTCAGGATATGCAAATATAGACGACATTTAGCCACATGATTATTTTATTTATAGATTTTTAATCCAACCACCAACAATATGATTAGCAGTCAAGATAGAATTACAGAGAGACAGAATTACAAACACATGAATACAGGAGCGAACACATACAATGATTGAAATTAGAAAGAGAGAATATTTTTTGATATTTGAAATAGAAGAAGAAAGAAAGTAGAGAAAAGGCACAAAGTTAATAAACATCAATGTGTCCTTATGACATTTACCCTTTACTGTCCCACCTCTCCTTTTCGAAGCCCTTGTGTATTGATTGAGCTATTGAGGATTCCATAAGATCAACATACCGCACAACAAGAGGTGCAAATATTGTTTGCAATTGGTGATGGAAACGACCATTTTTAAGGTTATCTGTTAAAATAGATTTTAAAGTAAATGTCATCATTGCTTTTTCAAAATCTTGAATCAAGTGTAGGATTGAAATTTAATCTTAGTTTTAAAGCAAAATTAATAATTAATCCTAAGATTAAAATTAAAATCTTACCATCAGTTCTAAGATAATCATTGAGCACTTGAAATAATGGAAATGAATCCCAAGTATCTGGTGGTTGTTCAGCTAGTACTCTTTCCATGTCACACGCAAACATTGACCAGAACATCTCAGCATGTTCAACAAGCAAATCACTGAACCATGCAAATGCCTGTTAGAAATAATCATCAAAAATATTTATTAAATTAAACTTTTTCAAATTTCTCATTATTTAGAAAAAATTTAATAAAAATTTTTGCGTTTGTGAAAATTTATTTTCTAAGAATTAAAAAAGTTTTTATTTTCTTAATTAAAAAAGAAAGCGACCTAGCCTAAGAAGTTAAATGTGTTAAAAAGTACACTTGTGATAATAATAAATATCATTAAAAATTAAAAATTAAGATAGATATTTTTCCAATTTAAGATTGAGATATGTTTGTGTTTGTGTATAAGCGATCCATTCGCCGGGAGAATTTATCGCAACGACCTTGACTCAACTTGACTTCTCCTTCAGCTGCACACACGCACAGCAGCTTTTTGTGTTTCATTTTTTTCATTCCATCTTACTGACCCAATTTTATATTTAAAGCAGGCGAAAAAGATATATTTTATAGTAAGCACAGCGTAAATATAAGTTTAGATGAGAATGATTCAAGTAATGGATTTGTTTTTCTCATGTTCTAACGTAAATTAAGTTATTTTTTATTCTTGCAGTAGTTTGACGTGTTTTGAATATAAATAGAGAGAGAGAACGTAATGAAACTAATTGAGAGCAAGTTTTAATTAAATTGCAAATTTTAAAGCACTTAAAATTTTGAGAAAAATAAAATACTTGAAAATTTTTGAAGTTGAAACTTCAAACAAAGACACAAGAGTTCATTAATTCCTTTTTAACAGTGTTTAATATTCACTTATCATTAAATCTATTTTATAGTATTAACTGATAATTTAAAAAAATTTCAGTTTAAAAGTTTCTGCTTTGACTCTGCTAGAGTAAAGCATTAAAAAAACAAAAATATCAAAAGATCATAATTCATAATTTCAGTTTTTCAGCTATTACTCATAAACTATGTAGTTCAGAATATTAATTCTTTTCCACTCTTGCTTGTAATTTAATCTTTTGTTGAAATCTTAAAACAGTTGTTCAATGTTTTTTTAGTAATGTTTCTATCTTTCGGGAACATTATCTCGAAATATCTTAAAATCACGAAATGTCAACTACTGAAAAATTTTATATTTTAAAAATATTTATATATTTTCAGTTTCAACAAATCCATCACTTTAATAATTTTCATTTTCATTAAAACTTCAAAATTTTAGTTATCGTCTCTTCATATTTTTTATGCTTTGATTTTTTTCTCTTCTTTATAAACATCAATATAAAATTAAAATTAGAAGATGAAAACGAATAAAAAAATTAAAATAAAAAAGAGGAATCAGTGGGGACAGAATGAGAGAAAGAAATAGAAAAAGAAAAAACAGCTCAATACATGTATTGATTGATTATTTTTATATTGCTCTTGCACATTACATCGAGACATTGAAAATTAAAATTACATTGACAGAAGGCAACAAAGAGAGGATTTTACAGTCATTAAAAAAAGTACATTAGGAATTATGAAACATATCAAAATTGAGATTTGTATGTGATTTTTGATGACAAATTGAAACTTACTTGATTTACTAAATTCTTAGTTAGTCTTACAACTATTAGTCAAATTTAATTGTCGCATAATAAGTTACAATTAAACGATTATTAAAGCTACTATTTTTAAAGTTTTTCACTTATCACAAAAAAGTAGGGTTCGGCAATATCCGTATAAGAAGAAAAAGAAAATGTAAAAAAATGCAAAAAATAGAAAATAACTTTTCAAAAAACTATTAGAAGTATTTGTTAAAATGTTCTGTTGAAGTTTTGTAATCAAAATTCATTCGTTTTTTTCTTTCCATGTGGCGAAAACAATAATTGATTAATAAATATGACCCATCTTAAATTTACAATAACGCATCATTTTTATAAAAATATAAAAATGTCCTTAAGAAAACCGACATTAAATACTTTCATATTTTAGATAATCACTAATAAAAGCCTTTATAGAAAAAGTTCTCTCATTCATAAACTCAAAAAATGTTAAAGGAAAAATTATTCCTTTTTGTTTCTCAAAAACTAAAAACTCAAGGCCTTTTCCGTAAAATTTCAATCCATAGGAATTCATTTCTATGGAAAAAAAAACAATAAATTTTTCTTCAACTTTAATTAAGTTGAACTTAAGATATGAAATGTATTTAAAACTTAAATTCTTATCTTAAAAATAAATATAAATTTCAAAACCCATTTCTAGGAAAAATTATTCTCTTCTTAATTCCATATCAATAAATTTTAACCATCATCAAGTAAATCTTTCATATTTTGTCATCATAATCAACATACATTGTCATGTATTCACATTTTTTCATATTCATATCCTTCATGCTTTAAACGCATGACACCAAAAAATAAAATTCAAACAAAAAATTGTTTCAATTGTCATTTTTCTATTTCTGTTATTGTTTTTTTCTGTACATTGATTTTATATTTTGGCTTGCGAGTGTGAGTATATAAACAATTAAAAGATAAGAGGTTGGGAGAATTTTTTTTTATTTAATTGTGTGTACTTTAATAGTGAAAGATCATTGGACAGATAGATAGAAAGATAGAAATAGAGAGGCACACGATATCTATTATTGTTGAGTACACAATGCAGTTCATACATACACACATTTAGTTGAAGAAAAAATATGACAAAAAACTTGTAACAATTAAATAAAATCAATAAATCATAAAAGGGAGCTGAAACACTTGTAAATAACATGATATTGTCTCTATTGATTTTTTTTTCTGCTCAACTTTAAGAATTATTGATATCATAATAAAAATAATTTTATTTCCTCTCTTTAAAAAAAGTTTAAAGCAAAAAGTTATTTTTTATACTGAATTCTGTTTTATTGTTATTGGGTATATTTCGTCATGAGTTCTGAAGGTTTTTTTCTGGAAGTCTATTTTTTCCATACATCAAACACAAAACATATATTATTTTAGTTTATTTTGAGTAAACTTTTGATATCAATTAGAAATTTTTTTTTTTGATTATGGTTTTAAAAATTAAAAAATGATTTCAAAAATAAAGAAAAGAAAACATAAAATATAAATTTAGAAATATTCGGATATTATTTAATAGAAAAAGCTTTAAATTTTCTCTTTAAGTATTATTCTTGGAATTATGAATGCAACATTGTATAACGTTATAAGTTTCATAACAACTGCAGTTATATAAAATACTTCACAATGTAGTAACATGAAAACATTTTTATCATTGTCATAGAGAGATTTAAGTTCTGTTTAATATCCTACAAACAAAATATTCACAGAAAAATCTTTTTAATTGGCTTATATGTGAAGAGTTTACATATTTTTATTTTCCTTATGCTTTTAAATTTAATTAAAAGTTAATAAGTAAACACTTTTAAAAGAATATTTTTAAATTTGTTAAAACTGACATATTAAATCTAAGATTTGAGGAATTTTTGATTTTAATTTTGTTACAATAGAATAATTGAAGAAAAAAACATTTTATCCTTTTTGAATTCTCATAGCACTTTTTTAGACATTCAAAAGTTCAAATACTTTGAGTGCTCAGTAGTGACTGGTTCTGTGAGGCTCTGTTGGATCATCGTTTAGGCTTCATTATTATAGTACAATGAATTTTTAATAGAAAATTTTTAGTTTTAAAACGAGTGTCGTGAATATTTGTAACGTTCAAATAAAATGCGTCTTATTGCAATTCATAAAATTTATTTCATATCAATTCTTAGGATGATTTATAAATTGTAAATGAACAATTACAATTTATAAGTAAAAGCAAACGCAAGAAAATTATTACTGAAATTTAAAAGTTATAATTCATTCTTTAAAGTAAAATATTTCTCTTAATTTCGTTAATGCGTGTAGTCACGACAAAAGTTGAGAGTGAAAAGAAAGAATTTCAGCTAGACAATGTAACCGTTACAATTATGATTCGTAAAATTCAAAATAAAGAATTCGTTATATAATGAGCTGTAGATTAGAGTAATCTACAAACGAGTGTTGGCCGAATTTTCTACTTATTTTAAGTTAAATAAATTTTTCTTCAAACATTTGAAATTTTATCAAAATTAATTGTAATCAAAAAATTCAAAAAAGTTCTCACACTTTGCCTTATAAAAACTTTCGCAGTTTATACCTTGTTATAAAAAGTTATGAAATATTTTGGACTCTGACATGAAATTTAAATTTATAAAAATATCGTCATGAGTGTGGGTGATTCATAATTTTGTACATAATATCCGAATATTTCTTAAATATTTTTTTTTTATAATTTCAAAAATGTGAAAAAATTCAAAAAATAATTCTTAAAAGAACACTAAACAAAATATAAAAAGAAAGAAAAATAATTTAAAGTGTTTTCTAAAAGTTTTATTTCTACGTTTATGTGAATTTTTTCTATGTGTAACAACAACAAGAAATTTCATGCTGAGAAGGAAAGTGAACAAATTAATTGTGTGGACAACAGGATTTAAATATTCAATTCTTTTTTCCTATTTCGAGATCTCATGTGACTTTTATTAAATGTATAAACAAAAAAATGCTTTCAATTGTCCACACTTTTAATTATCTTATTTGAAGAATGTATTAACAAATACTTTGTCAGCTAGTGAGCTACAAGCAGCCTAAATAATTTTTATAACAGATATGAAAACATTTTTTAATTCATTTTAATTGAAACTTCTAATATTGTTAAACATTTTGAAAACTTTAAATTTAAATAAAATTTCTCAATAAATTGAATAACATAAAATCTCTCTTATAAAAGTTTTTCAAAAAAGAAAGAACTCTATTGAAAAAGTATTGCAAAATCTAATATTTCATTATAAAACAAATTTAGTGGAATTTTAGTTAAAACCTTAGTTCAAATTATTTAAAAATTTTAATTAAAAACCGATTAATGCAACTAAAATTCAACTAAATTTAGTCGTTAAGAAGCTTCAACTAAAAATTAATCGATTGGTGTTTTAATTTTTAATTAACAAAAAGTTAGTTAACTTTTAGTTTTTTGCTAAACGTTTCGGATTTTGAACTTTTTGTTTTAGTTGTTTATAAAAATTCAATCTATTTCAATTTTCAATGATTTTCAAAGAGAAAAATGAACTGTTCAATTATTGAAAACTTTTCAGATCTGTTAACTAAAAAACTTCATAAAATTTTAATAAAAAAATAAAAAACAGTTTAGAGGACTATAACATGCAGTCATGATCAAGTTTCTGTCCGACATGGTGAAATGAAAAATTTCGTTAAAAATCTTACTAATTTATTTATATTCAAATAAAAGCCTAAAAATATTAATAATTTTTTTTATCTTTTTTGTATGGAAAACGCTTGTTAAATTTGATGAATTTCGAAATAAATTTTTCAGTCATACTACAAACATTAAACTTTCTTTTTACAACATGTTTAAAAAATGATGAGAAATTTTGGATTTGATATCTATAATAAAAGTTCACTAGCCGTTAAAATATAATCCAAATGCAGACTGAAACTTCATTATGAAATAGGAAAAACTTTTGACAGTAAAAGACTCAAAAAATATATAAAATTTTACTTTAAATCATTTCATAAAACGAATATAAAGAAATTTAAACAAATTTTTCAAATAAAACTCTTCTGTTTGGAAGGTGTTTCTATTCAAACAAATGTTTCAAATATATAAAAACTTTGAAAAATACGCGACTATTGAATACAGTAATAGTCAATTATTTTTGAACAATTTTAATTTATTATAAATAAAATTTTCATTTATAATATTTCATGAGTCAATTAATGTCAAAAAGTTTTTAAATTTTTCAACATCAAATCACCGAACTTGCAACAATTTCTAAAAGCATGTAAAAACTCAAAAAGAAACTCAACAAGATTTTAGGAAAGTTGAAAACAAAACTTAAAAAAAAAGTAAAAATCTAAAACTCTTGCTTAGTATTTTTTGGCAATTTTTAATCAACTTTTTTTTTGTTATATCATCTTGCAAGAAAATTAAAATTGATTAAGTTTTAGAGTTTCGTTACGTGCCGTTGGTTTTGGGGGTGTGTAGACAGCATGCGTTGGCATGCAGTATCGATATGGAGCAGGCGGACTTGGGTCTTTCTTTAGGTTTGCAGCATGATTGGCTTTTGAGTTGGTCGGAACGTTTATCTCCTCCACCGGTACAACTTCCTCCTGCGGTGGCGCCTCCGGCTCAATTTTGCGCAACTTTAATCGGTTTTCGAAATTTTTTAGAATTTTTTTTAATTTTGAAATGTTTTTTGGGAATTCGTGTATGAGTGACGAGTGATAGAATATATTTAGTTTTTTTTTTTTCACATACACACATTATCAAGCTGACATAAGAATGATAAAATGATAAGATGATAGACATGAAAAATATTTTTAACACAATGAATTTATAATTGAAATTCCAAAGTCTATTCAAATTTTATAAAACAGACACACAACAAAATGCAGAATGAATGAGCAAAAATTTTTCCAACATTCAGCTCTATCTCGCTTGCATTGTTAAAATGACAACGCAGCAGTATTGATTTTTCTTTCTATCTTCATCAACTCTTTTATTCTATGAGATAGTGAAGAGGTTAATTTAGAAGAGTATGAAGTGAATAAGAATGGAATTGTATTGTCATCTCTATGAATTGTTTATAAGTAAAATAGAAAACTGGAATGCATTTTTATGATGAAAAAATTTTAATTAAGAAATTTTCAATAAATATATCGAATAAGATAAAGCAAGTTGAAGCTCTTATTGAGCAGTGTTTTATGATAATTTAATATATTACTGAAAATAAGGATTCGACGTAATGTAAATAAGAAAAAGAATTTTGCGAATAATTTTCTTCTTCTTCTTAAATTTTGATATGAAAATGAAAAACTATATGTATAATTCTTCTTCTTATTTATACCAAATCCTATTGAAAGCAAAGGAAAATTTATAAAAAATTGATGAAAGTCACTGGCACAGGTCAGTTGACTTTAGCGCATTTTTGACGCCCAGATCAGTGACATTGCCGATTACCAAATAAAAGAATCGTTTATGATTTTAAATTTATTTATTAGTTCATAGTGGTCTGAAAAAATTGTTCTATATTTGAAGTTCATTAATTCGAATTGCTAGTGGCTTATTATGAGATGCATATGACCCGTAACTAAAAACTTCAGCAATTGTAGTTCCAGTATTCATTGATGACTTGCATAAAGGATGAAGTCTTACATCGAATAATTCATGATTCGATTTGATTCCTAGATTTCAATTTAAAATCACCAGAAATAATTAAAATCTGCCTTACTTTCCGATTTCGAGTTAAACAAAATTGATTTGTTTCAATAAGTAAAACTAAATCTGTTTTTGATACGAAAATATGTTTAAAAATTTAAGTTGAAAATAACGGTCAATTCAAATTCAAATTGAAAAAGACACAAAAAACGCGTCGATAAAAAAAATCTTAGTAATCGAAGAAAAAATTTTTTATTTACAATTTTCAATATGAAAATTTTGATTCGCAATTTCTCGAGTAATGCAATAAGTGAGAGCTTTCTTACTAAGCGATAAGCCAGTAACTCGATAACACAAAAAAACCGCGAATCTCTATCTATTGTAGTTTTTAAGATCTCGAAGCAGCCGGGAGCCATCCAGCCAGCCAAAGTGAATGTATAAGCTGCATTTTCTATACAAAAATGCGCTAAAAATTTAATAATTATTATGAAATTTTTGTAATTTTTACAACACAGTCAAGCTTAAGTCCGCCAGTGGCACACTTTAGCAAAATTTTTCTATGTAAAATTCGCATTTAAATCTGCCGTCTAAAAGAATCCTTATATGGATAATGAACTGAAACTTCACTGTGAAACACTTAAAAATTTCTTATAACTTTTATTTTTGACTTCATAAAAATAATTCTTTTGACAAATTTGAAGCATTTTTCTCTGTATAAATAATCTAAGCGGAAACCTGAATAGATGAATTTAATGATCAAATGCTTTATCAGTTGAATTGAAATTAGGCTTTGTGACAAAAATTAAATAAAATTTTTCTGGTTAAATGTTTTTTGTATTTCTGCCTTTCATTTATTTTTCCAATATTTTTGTATAATTTGGAAAAGAAATTTATGTAAAATTAATAATGAAATTTAAATCCAGGCAACGACATACAGAAAAGCAAGGGGTTAGAATTCTTGATAAGCAAAACAGAGTAGGCATTGAAAAAAATTTTGGCAATTTTTGATATTTTCCAATTTTGATATTTTTTTTGAAAGAGTTCGCACCCCTTGCACAAAAGATCCAAAAGTAATAAAACTTATGCTTAGGCTTAGATCAAAATATCAATAACAAATTCATGATGAAGTTTCACAATTTTCACTTAAATCTTCTCCAGTAATAATTGAAAAAACCTTTGATAATTTTTTTCTTCAAAGTTAACATCCACTACTTGCACAAAAAGCAGCGACGTATTTATGGCATCGATAAAACATCGTTTAAACAAACGAGAGAGAAAATTTATTCTCAATATTTATTTCATTGTCACATTATGCGAAATGGAATAAGTTGTTGGTTCACATACACACAACAAGCAAGCAAAAGAGAAGAAACGGCATCAATGAAAAGTAGTTCATTGTGTGTATGTGACGGTATGGGAAAATGACAATGAAAATGCATGAAACGAGAAAATTTATGTCGATGTGACAATTTGTTATTGCGTGCTCGCATCCGATAAAAAAATTCCATCAAGTGTTTGCGAGAATAAACAGTTAACTGCCAATATGGGTTTTAGTTTATCGATGGCGGTAGTTGTGAGTGAGATTGAGAAATTGTATCAATGTGAAAATTGGAAAAAAGAAAGGTTCATGGTCTTTTTGTTGAACTTTGTCACACAAGCATTTTGTTTTTTTTGGCATGCACAAAATTTATGAATGATTAATGAACTCACAAGCACACGCAAATATGAAAAAGGAAGAAACACTCAAAGACCAATTTTTTATAAATCAATAAAGATGAGAAGACAAAAATAAACATTTGATGAAGAGACAATGGAAAAATTTGTTTA
This sequence comes from Polypedilum pembai, assembly GCA_014622435.1. Classification (NCBI taxonomy): domain Eukaryota; kingdom Metazoa; phylum Arthropoda; class Insecta; order Diptera; family Chironomidae; genus Polypedilum; species Polypedilum pembai. The sequence goes on along the minus strand of JACWBX010002077.1, from coordinate 81,780 downwards.
TTTTTAGGAAATTATATCGTAAAATTACTCAAAAATATTTTGCTTAATCAGATGTTTATTAATTAATAAAAATATTTACAATGAAAATAATTACTATCAATTACGTTTAAATACTAAAACAAATTTCAACGCATTTTTCCCAAGAAATTTTGTTGTCAGTTCTGCAGCAAACTTTAATAACCATTTCTGAGTATTTTATTCAATTGTATTCTGTAAATAAATAACTCGCTTCAATGTATTTTTCATTATTGAAATACTCAGAACACGGTAAAATTCTCGTATTTACAACATTTTCCGATATTTTTCATATTCATCTCTATCAATATATATTTTATACAGTTGAAATGTTATGAATGATTTTCAGCATCATTGTTTTTTTATTAAAAAATTTGCATATCCATTTATGTAACTATTATATTCACGTATTTTTGGATGAATTCATGTAACATGAAAAATTGTAAAACAAATGTAAATGGATAATATTAAATAAAAATGAAAAGGGGGATTTTATCATAAAAGACATCTTTTAATTTTTCTTTTGTGAGTTATTATCAAGGGGAATGTACTGTGATTTTTTAAAACTAAATTTACTAGTGCATTCCCCTTGGTTATTATATATGAATAACTGTCACAAACTCGTTGCTAGTTAAAAATTTTTTCTCTCAGTATAGAACTGTAAGAGACAGCTTAAAAATCATTTGAATGCTCTTTGGATAGTAAATGCATGCTGTTTGTAAACAACTAATTAGCTTGGTTTTATTTTTGAAGAACTTTTTATGATGAAAAACATAAACAGTTGAGATAAAGAAACTATTGTTTTAGAATTCAGCATTGGGTGTTGTTCACAGATCCTATAGATAATTTGTTGATAAATCTGCGAAAATCTGCAGAGGGTTTGCAGATATGAGAAGATTTTCCTCAGATTGCTCGCAGATTGTCTGTCAGCTCTGTGACCTATAATCTTCAGCATTATGCAGATAAGAAGAAGAATTTGAGTACAATTTTCTTCTTTTTGTTTATTTTTACGAGAATAAAACAAGAAGATGTGCGCATAATTTTTTTTTTATCTGCATAATGCCGAACCCTACACTTTTTGAGCTCTAATTTTTAAAATTCAAATGGATATTTCATGGCTTAAATAGAGCTAGTTGTTAACTAGATTAGATGAAAATTTCATTTAATAAAAATTTTGAATTCTTAAACAAATTTATGAAAAAGATTAAAAATTTTATTTTCCGGCAACAGCATTGAAGGTTTTTATCCCCATTTTCTCACGTTGCAAAATTTTTTTTCTTTCATTATTAATGCCTAATGGCGAGACATGCCAAATACAAATCAATGAGCAAAAGTAAAATAGAATACAGCAGAATTTCTTCTGCAAGGTATTTTGTTTCGTTATGCAAATAAATGATAATTATCTCGTGTGAATAAAATGAAATGAAAATGGAGAGATAAAAAAGTTAAACATAGAGATAAAATAGAGCAACAATATAATTAAAGATAGAAAGAGTTACTTCACAGTTTTCTTACACATCGTACACCTCAATATAAAAAAAATATTTGTAGTTTATTTCAGTAGAATAGAAAGATCATCAGGTTATAAGAAAAAGGAGGAAAAATTTTTTTTGATGAAACTCGATAAATGTCACACTTACCTCAGCATAATGTTCTTCATTTTGTTGTAAAAGATCAACACAAAGCTCTGCTAAGTGAATCAAATCTTCAAGTTTCTTTGCTGGCGGCACAACCATATCTCCTCTTAAATCCTCTGTAAAAATAAATGGAATATTTTTTAAAGAAATTATGAAAGTTAATGCAAGGTTTGAAAATTTTTAAAATAAAATTTCTTTAATTCTCAAATATAGAAAATTAAATATTTAATTTTCATGCTTGAATAAGAAGAACTTCAAATTTTGAAAATATTTGGAAACAAACTAAGATTTAAAAATCAAAAACAAACAACGGAAAACACGCTCATTTTGTGTGAACTATCGACTATTTCAACAACTCTGTTTGCCCTAAATGAAGTTCCTCCATCCAACCAAAAATATATTATAGCTTTTTGTTTACTTGTTGAGTTTTTATTAGTTTTAGTATTTTGAGACTTAAAAACGAAAAGCGTAACTTTTTTTGGCTTACTACAAAAACAAAAATAAAAAGTAACAAATTCGAGACTAAAAAGCTCTGAAGCCTCGGAAATTGCTTATATTAATTTTCATTGGCTTTGCAACAATGTGTTTTTCTAATACGAATCAGTAAAATAATTTTGTGCATCATATTTTGTAAATTTTTATACAAAATTAACACAGAAAGACTGTTAGATAGACAGATAGATATTTTTACGATTCAGCATCAAGCGTTTAGAACTCTTGATAGCGAAAACAAAGTAAGCATTGAAATTCAAAAATTTTGTATGAAACTAACTAAAAATCTAACAAAAATTTTTGTTATTTTGTTAGATTTTTTGATAGAGTTCTTCCCCTTTGTTCAGCATTATTTATATTCAACAATAGTTATTCTTGATATAATTTTACTTAAATTTCTTTTTTTCTTTTCTGTCTAACTTGGTTTAAGAATTTTCAACAATTTTTAGTTAACTAAGTTATAACATAAAGAATAATTTAAATTTTTGCAAATAAGTTATATTGCATATTTCTCATATCAAAAAACAATAGAAAAATGCAATAAATTAAGCGAAAAAATCTTTGTGAAAAGTAAATTAAAGAAAACAAACAATGAATAGATAAAGATAAAACAAAATAGAGTTTGATAAAAATATTCAGTAAAAATAATTGTTTACAACTCACCTTCAATTTTGGCTTCAGCTGATAATCTAGTATAATTATCAAGTGCTGCATTTTCCAAGCTCTTTTTAATGGTCGAACGAACTTCTTCGGGTGGAAC
>JACWBX010002077.1:0-78856 GCA_014622435.1 Polypedilum pembai | reverse complement strand
ATTTCTTTTCTGTCTAACAATTTTTAGTTATAACATAAAGAATAATTTAAATCTTCACGAATAAGTTATATTACATGGATTTTCATATCAAAAATCAATAGAAAAATACAATAAATTGCGCGAAAAAATATTTGTGAAAAATAAATTAAGGAAAATAAACAACAAAAAATAAAGTGCACAAAATAGAGTTTTCTTCCTCCATTGATAAAAAAAGTTAAATAAAAATAACTGCTTGCAATTCACCTTCAATTTTGGCTTCAGCTGATAATCTTGTATAATTATCAAGTGCTGCATTTTCCAAGCTCTTTTTAATGGTCGAACGAACTTCTTCGGGTGGAACCGGTGTCACAATATCTTTCATTAATACACGTTCAAGTAGTGAAAGAGTAGCTTTTAATGAACCCTCAGGCCGTCCAAATGGAAAACAATACCTAAACAAGTTAAATTTAAATTTTTCTTTGAAATCAAAAAATTTAGAAAATTTTTCTTTACCTAAAATTAGTTATTTGATATTCTAGTAAGACACGTAATCGCTCTTTGATCTCTTGAAATTTGTCCTTTTCTTCAGCCGTAATACTACCAACACCATCAGGTCGATTGCCGTGCACATGACTGGCACAGAAGGCAAAAGAGTAGTGAATAAGAGTTGGATCAATCATGAAATTCTTCTCGGCACGATCGAGAAGATCAGATAGATAGCAGAGATGCCGATAGCAACCTCGAACACCATAACGTGCACAATACTCATCTAACACAAACACTTGTCCAGGACTGAACCATCCCATCGATGCAAATGGATCATTTAATCGATATTCTAATGTTAAACTTTGTAACAATCTAAAGAGCTGCGCATGTTCAAATTGGCATGGATCTAAAGAAGAATTAAATTAGCAAAAAAAAAAATATTGCTAAATTTATTTTAACAAACCTTTATTGATATATTCTTCCATTCCATGTTTACGTGCTTTGTCAGTATCACCCTGAAGTTTTGATATGGATGAATTTTGTCCAGAGCTAATAGGTGGTGTAGGCTTATGACTTTGGCCAGTTGCTCGATATAATGCCATCACCCACAAATTACATTCGTTTTCATCATCACTTGCAAACAGTACGCTATCGCCTTCACGAACCGCATTAAAGAAATATCGACCACCCTCAAGATCCATTCCAACCATCAAAGCAGCTATCGATTAAACATTCACAAAGAGATTTTTTTAATTAAATCACAAACAGAAAGAGAAAAACTCACCGCTTGCTGCTTCAATATAGTCAACGGTAAAGTTATCCAATTGCAACATTTCCGATGGCTCAGACTTTTTCTCTTTATAAGTGCACATTGCAAAAGTGTATTGTGATACTTGGACTAAGACAAAATAACGTTTCTTCCATTTCTTCCACACACCTTTTCCAATTCCATAAAGATATCTAAATTTATTTTATTTTTTGTTAATTTTTGCTTAATATTTATTAAAAATTAATTATTTTCTCACTTACCCACAATGTTTCATATTTAATGGTTTGTCCATGCGACATGCAATTTTAATTCGCAGGTCTTGGTCGGGAAAGTTTTTTGGTACTGTCAGTCGATGCCATTCGGGTGCTTTCGATGAGAGTGGTGTTGGTTTAAGTGTGACACGGCCCAATTCTTTATCTTCTAATGCCAACATTGCTGGGTTTTCTGTGTATAATTTTACTTTTACTGATGGCAACGAATGATTTGTTGTAAAATCGCCTTGTGTGTCCCACCTAAATTTACAGCAAATAACATTTTTTTTTAAAAAAAGGATTTTTTTATAAACCTACATCGGTTTCGATGCTTCTGCTTGATCTGTCTGCAATTTTTCACCGCCTTCAACTTCCATCGTGCAATAAACGATTCGATTTGGTGCCAACGATTTTAATCCTTTTACTTCCATGACAACAATCTCAAGCTGAAAAGTCAACACGACATCCATTTTTGTTAACTGCGTATCGCTGCCATCAGCATCGCCTTCTTGCTTTGCCAGTGAGCCCTGTGACCTGAGTATCATTTTTCTAGATTGTCGTATTAATACAACGATTGGGTTACATCAATAATTATGAATTAGGAATTTTTTTTTTTTGACTTTTTCAAAAACTTAAAATAAAAAGTGCAAAAATTTCTTTTTATGTTTACAAGTGTAAAAAGCAAATAAAATTATAAAATTTCCTTTTTTAGGTTTTTTAATTAAATTAAACAAAAAAATATTTTAGAAAAGAAATTTAGAGGAAGAAAAGAGTAGAAAGTGAGAAATGACAGACTTACCTGAATGAACTTGAACTTTTCATGCTTTTTTTTCCGGAACTGTCAACAGTGTTTGTGTAAAAATGAAGGGACATTTCCAATAAACACAGAAAAATGAATTTTTTTTTCGTTTTTAGATGAAGTTTTTTGAAATGTATTTAGGTGCGAGTTTAACGAGAAAGAAAAAGAAAAAAAAGTAAAGTAAGAAATTTAAGAAAGATCAACAAGAAAATTTTAAGAAAAGAAATAAGAAATTGAGATTTGAGAAATATTTTGTTTGAAGAATCTAAAATTTCTCAAAACTTTGTATAACAAAATATGAAAATAAAAAAGTATTAGAAATAGATGGAAAAAAAGTTTTTAAAGATGTTTGAAATTAAAAAAAAGAAATATTACACAGAGATAAAAGCATTTTGATAAATCCAGCCCAAGTGGGATTCAAAATTATGTTTTCTATATACTAGTCCAGTTATGGCTAACCGATATGGCATGACACATTAGTGTCTCATATTTAAAGTTTAAGTGTGCCGTAAGAAAATTTAAAAATAAAATATCAATTATTAGTTCTTCCTGAACTCAAAATACATCTTTAAATTTTCAAAAACCTTTTGCCATTATTTAAGAAAAAAATTTTAGTGTGCCGTAGAAAAATGTTTTAATGTTAAGGTGTGCCGCAATCAAATTTAATCTCTCAAGTGCGCCACGAATTAAGAAAATTTGACCACCACTGTAGTAGGTTATTAAGCTACCAGCAGACTTTCAAAGACTGGCAGATTACCCACTTAAACACTTATCTGCTTGAGTTATTGTAACTGGCATGATTTTTTTATAGAACAAAAAAGAAATTTTTCGAAATTTAAAATCTTTCTTTAAAGTGAAAATATCATATGAAATTAATAAAAATGTTAATTGAAAATTTAAAAAAATTTAATTTCTTTCTTTTGAAAATTTGAATTTTTCATTAATAATTTTGGAGAAAATAAAAGAATTTTCAGTAAATGATTAGACCATTTTAAGAAATCATCAGTTTTATATCAGTTTAGATTTTATGTAACATAAGGAGAAATGACTAAAATTACAAATATACAAGAAATGAATTTTTGTTGTTTTTTAATCTAACTGAGCTATTCAGGTTGAAATACGTTTTATGCGCCATATAATTCCATGATTATTCAGACGTGGCTTTTTGTATACTTTATTGTACATTTTTAAAATTTTTTCACTTTGTGAATAATCCTAGATAAAATTTACAAACGATTCGCCTACTAAAACTCATACAAAGCTTCTTATTTGACAAATCCTATACATTAACTTCGTTTGTACATTTGAAGCAAGTTTTTTCCGTTATTCTTTCATTATTTTTAAAATCACATTTCTTGCACTTAATGAGCACCAGTTGCAAAGCAGAAGAAGAGAAAAATTTATTATAATTTAAATAAAATGGCATTAAATTTTTCCTGTTGGTGTTTCCTGCTATATTTATTTTTAAAGAGAAAAAATAATAAAGCAAAATGATAGCGATAGAAAATAGAGCAAGTAAATTGAAGCAGAAGCAGCATGCAAAATTGATTTCATTCAATAATGCTGTGTGTAAATGGATTAATTGTAAAAACAGCTTCAAGGAGAAAAAGTTTAAATATCAGAGTGAATAAAATTGAGTTAAAATTACAAAAATACATTGAGGTTCATCAAAATAGTTCATGCAAGACTTAATTTAATTATTGCATTTTATTTAATTATTTGCACACTTTTAATCATATTAATTTGAAAAATTGAAACTTTCAAACAACACACTATTCCTCATTTTCATTCTAGAATTTAGTTCTGCAATCAACAAGTTTTTTGGTTGCTTAGTTACAAAAGCTCAAACAGATATGTTGATTTTAATTTCACATAAAAAAGTTGAACGTGCAAGTACTTCAATGCATTTGTACTTTGTAATAATTATAAAACTGTAAATAAAATTTATAAATCAACATTGATGAGGTTTAAATAAACAGTTTTTACAACAAAACATACATATTTAAGCATGAAATTGATAATATTGTCTTTCATAAGCTTTAGAGAATTAAATGTTCATAAATGATATTTAATGTTAAAAACATTTTAATTTTAATTGCATAACTCAGGTTTCATTAATTAGAGAAACTGAAACTTCATTTATTTTGATTGCAATTTATTAAAATTTTCAAAGGAATATTTAATAAATTTAAATAACATTTATTTGTGCTGTTATGAAACTATTGAACACTTTCAGTGTTAATATTGATGCTTTCACATGAAATTTACAAAAACTCATTAAATAATGACATTTCTTGGAAAATAAAAGCTTTTAATCAGCTCAAAAATTATTCATTTTCATATTAAACCTTCAAAGTATTACAATCAAACAGAAAATCAGTTACAAAGTGTCAAAGACAGCAACATTTATGATCGACCACCCGTGAGCATTTAAAAAGTCATTCTCTGCCGCAGTCTCAATTTCCGTATAATTTTAAATTGCAACTATATTTCTTAACATTGTTTATCACAGCATGAGATTTTCATCCATTCACTAGTCAGCACTCAATGTGCTTCTCCCACTTTTCCTTTTATGACTATGTTTTAAAGACTCTTTGGTTGCCATGATAAACTTGATATACAACAGTAAGTCATCAACAACAAAGTATTCATCTCGATCTCATGCTTGTATCAGATTACTGCATTATAGTATGAAGTGGATGAATTTACGAGCTACGTGATGAGATTTTTAAAGTTTTTCTATTTTTTTAAAATCAGAAGAATTTAATTTAAATTTTGTATCTTTTTTAACCTTTTCAATGCCAATATCACAAGTAAAAAGCACGTCAAAAGCAAAAGCAAACAACTCCAAGCAACAGCTAGCAAAACTCAACCATCATCCGATTTAAAGAACGCGATAAATGAAATAAAAGCAGATTAAATGTGAATAAAAACGGCGGCAGAAAGAGAGATAAAAAGCATTCCAAGAAGCTTGTTTAAATTGAAATACATAGAGCGAGAAGAAAGAAAGCAGATGAGTATGAATCAGAATTTAAGCAATTTGCACGCATCGTCATAAACATAAAAATTGTTAGAAAAAGCTTTGAAAAGAAAGGGAAAAATTTCCTATTTCAAAAATAATTTTTCTAGAAAGAGGAAAAAAATTTTTGATGATGAGTTTTCAACCCTTAAAATTTTTAAAGATCTTTTTCTTTCTCAAATCGTTATATTTTCTTATTTACGCGTTTCTAAATCTTTTCTTATTCATGAAATTTTATCGTCTATCGACGTATTTGAAAAAGAAAATTTATTTCAATTTTGATGAATTTATCCCATGAGTATAGTTAGTTAAGCGAGTTTTTCTTTTCCTCTTTATAACTTTACCCAATGAAAATTAAAGGAAGAATATTTCAAATAATTTACTTAATATCGAAGAAAATTAGAGAGGAAAATTATTTTCAGCAAAAATTTTTAAAATTTTATTAAACATTCAAAAAAATTTTAATTACGAAATCTTAAGATTTTATAAACGTGATCCGTAAAAGAGTTTGAATGTCAGAACTTTCTGTTTTAGTATTGCAATATAAAAGTTAAGATCCACTGACAAAGTCGTTTTATGTCTTTATTGAAATTTATTGTTAAAATGGTGACTGAATTCTTAAAATTGATGTAGTCATATACAAAGCTTTATGCTTTACAGTTGAAAAAGAGATTTCATCAATATTATGAAATAATTTTTTTTATGTTCAGTCTAAGGTTCATTCTAGTATTTTAATCTTCTTAATCGAATGTTGCCGAATCCTAGTTCAGTCAGATAAATGTTTTCAGTACATTTTACAGTTTCCATCAGAAGTCAATATTTCAATTAACAATGAGAAAATCAGGAATTTTTACTTCTATTAGTGAAAAATTGAATGCAACGAGAGAGTTTTCTGACATTTTCAGAAAATTGACATTTTGATTTTTCCTATCCAATGACTTTTAAATTGTCATGATATAAACTGAATTTTAAGCTCAATTTCAATCATTTAGCAAATATTGAAACATTTCAATTTTAATTAATCCATTAATGTAATTAAATTCTTCATGGCATGTAAAATTTCAGCATAGCGAAGCAACAAAATTTCCGTTTCGTTCGCATAAAATTATACTAGAATCATCAATGCCTGAGAACTCTTTGATTTAATTTTGGTTTCAATGGTATAAACAAAAAAATTTATTATATTCTTTTTATATAGATCAAATGAAGTTGAATAAAAGAGAAATTATCATGCATTAAGCCAAATATGCTTCATTGAAGTTTTACATCAAAAAAACCAATCTAAATAAGCAAAATAAATTTAATGAAAGAAATAAAGAATTTAAAATTTCTATAAAAACACTTTTGAAGAACTTTATTGATGAATTTTTAGTGAACTTGTAAAGAAATTTGAGTAAAAAATATTTTGAAATTTGGCACAGACGGGCTGCTTTACAACTCTAACTTTTTTCATACAAATAAAGAAAAACAAAATATCAAAAAAAAAATTCTCAGGCCTTGTAAATCGTAGTAAAACATAAATTTTACAAAAATTCTCAGAAATTGCGTGTAACAAACTCCTCTTTGTGTATTCATCGCTTATTGAACTAGCATCATCAATTTAGAGTGAAATTTTCAATCATTTTAGTTGTAAAACTGATTTAATTACTCTGTCTCTTTGTTTTTACCCTCAAGTTAGAATTACGTATTTCAGCAGAATCTAATTAAATTTTCAACACATTTTGCGTACCAAAAATTACATTTAACAATTTCAAGAGTATTCAAAATTGGCAGTAGAAAAAAATTATTTAAAAATTAAATTTGTCGTAATTGTATTCTTAAAATTGACAAATTTTGTAATGAAATTAAATTTACAATTTTAAATACGAAAATTGCTTGCATTGAGATTTTATAACATTTCTTTTTGCTGAAAAATGTTCGTTAAATTAACATTTTTTAAATTCTTTAATATGAAACTCCGCTTACTGTGTCTTAAAGTTCAACTGGAGGTTGGAAATTTATTCTTTACCAGAGAAAGAATAAAAGTCTAAGTCACTGTATGTGCGAACTCGTGTTTCTGATGTATTGTTTATATGAATTTGTATGAAGAGGAAAAATGAGAGGGTGATGGCGTTCAAAAGGCTCATGTTTCAACATTTTATCGTTTTTCGAACATTAAAGTCATGTTGTGCATGAAATTGAACTTTTCGCCCTCCAGTGAAGGACAAATTGAGTTTGAATAAGTAAAAAATCAATATTTTAAGAGAAATTAGACGTAAAAAGAAATAGAAAAAAAGCTTAAAAGATTTTATTTTAGAATTTTTTACCTGTAGGTGATTGAAATTTGAGAGAAAAAAGCTTATAACAAATTGAATTCTTAAATACAAGAAAATAGAAATAAATATTCATTAAGGACTATTTTTAGTGCAATTTTATAAAAATAACATGCCATCAGTGAAATTTCAGACATTAAGCTCAAGGTTATACATTCTAGGAATTCTGAAAAACTCAAACTTTTCAAGCATACACAGTCAAGTTTAGATCCGCGAACAACAGATTTTAGCAAAAATATTTTACATAAAATCCGTCCTCTAGTTAAATTTATATACAGATAGTGGACTGAAACTTGACTATGCATGAGTTTAGTTTATTGTTATAAAGTACTCGAAATATAGATTAAAATGTAATCATAAATGTTTTGTTCATATCGAACAAAGGTTAGTACATGCTGTTCAATGATGATCTGAGATGAATAAGTTTTCAAATGTCATGATATGCAAAAGGAAAATTCTCTCAGGGATTGATACTAAAATATAAGCACTTCAGCTACTAAAATATGATTTTTGAAAAATTTCTTTAAACAATTCTGTTATCAACGCGTAAATAAAGATAGCAAAAAAGTATTTATGAGTTAATTCCTATCTAGAATAAGTGCATGTTGATCAACAACATGTGAAATTCATTACAAAACATATTAGACTGTCATGATGAAAATTTATTTTAATCGTCCTACCAACTACATTGTCGAGATTCATTTACTTATGTATAAAAATTTCTCAATACATTTTTATTGATAAAAATAAAAACTTTTCAAATCTAATTATGTTACTACGGCGTAAATTCAATTTTTCCCACGACAAATTTCCAACTTTTTTGAAAAATTTTCTCTTCCCTTCACACTCAATCAATAATAAAATCAAAGCTCATTAGCAAGCTCGTGCACCATGTAAAAGTTTTTTATTATGTGTGCAAGCATCAGCAGTTGATAGAGAAAGTTTGAAGCGAGAACAAATTAAAAATAGTTTATGTTACAATAGAGAGAGAGAGAGAGAAAGAGAGACAGAAAAAGACTTTTGTTGTTCTGTAAGCCTGATTGGATATTAAATTTTTAAATCTATGAAAGAAATTTTACTAATTGCCAATTTGAACTAAAAATAAAAAACACAAAATTCATTTGCAAATCGTTTAGAAGCCAAAATCAATAAATAATTGTTTGAGCCTCAAAAACTATCCACAATAAAATAAAAACATTTTTAAATTTTTCTGTTCTCACCTGTGATTGTATTTTCCAATTTTCTTCTTAATGCCATACTTTGGATCACCTTTTGATACAGGCAGCGATTCAAGATTGGCCATCAGCAGGTTTATGCTCGACTTAAGTTCCTCAATGTACAAGGATTCCATTTCTTTGAGCACAAATTTTGGCATGAGTTTACGATTATGTTCCATTGCTTGTACACGTTGCATTCGTCCATCAAGTTCTCGTCTAATTGCAGCTGCTTGTTCATCCGCTGAATCAAGCTTTTCAAAAAATAAATATTTATGTAGATGAAAAGAGTTTAAGAGTGCATGAAAACTTACCATAAGAGCATTAAATAAAATTTGATGCTCGAACTTTTTTACACTTAGAATTTGTTGAAACATATCAAATAACTGCTCTTTTGTTAAAATGCTTTCACTATTGAGTGGTTGCATACGTGCTGGCCTTTTATGCTCATCATCACCTGTTGAATTTTTCGTTTTATAAAAATTTATTTAATTTTTTCATCACTTACCAGTTCCTTTTAATATACAATCAAATTTAGCCATCCAAGATGTCAAAACTGTTTCTTTACTTAAACCATCAATTTCAGGTAACGATCTTACACGTTTTTCAATATTATTACGAAATACTTCTCTAAAATCATGTTGTGTACATGCACCACTTAGCACCATTTTCTGTACTCGATCTGATTTTAAGAACACATCATGATATGACTGCACTGCATTTTGGAATGCTTCATCAGCCATAATCTGTGTTTCGCCCTTCATAAATGCCTGGAAGCGATTAATAGTAGTGTCGAGATTTTGCTTGGTGATTTTGTGCTGTCGCTTTGTCATGTCATTGGGTTGCTTGCTATTGAAAGGATATGATATGCAACGGGACACGAACACATAAATTTGAATTCGCTTTTTTCTTTCCTCCTCTTCGAGTTTTTGCCGCTCAGCAATCTCAGCAGGATCTTTTTGTTCATTAGCCAGTGACGGAGATGGTGATGTTGGTCGCTGTATTTGATTACTTCGCATTGAGCTGGCACTGTTTGGTGCGTTGTCATGTAATGCTGGTGAAAGTGTTCTGTGAATGGACAAACATGAGAATTAAATTTTGAAACGACTGTGAATGGATCGATGAACTTTTAAGTATAAGTGGGAAATGATTAATGACAATCATGTGGGGAGAAAATTTTGTTAAAAGATATTGTAATGAGACGAAAATTTTCTAAAAATATTATAATAAAGATTCTTTTATAGGCTATAAAATTTTCATTACTTTCATTTCTTTATAATTTAATTAATCTTAGTCAATTTTGAAATTTGTAGGTGCCTGTAATTTAGTTTTTACAGGGAATTACTCTTAGTTCAAGGCTTAAATATAAATTATAAAATCTATTCACAACTAATAAGCTATAGGCATAATATAATCAATTTCATTTCTTACAACCAACACGAAAGTTTAAAGTCAATTTTTTGATCATATCAACGGAAGCAAACTTCATCAAGAAAAGTAATAAAAAATTTTTGTTTAAGAACTAAAAATGTATTTGATATTTATTTTAAATTGCATATAACTTGAAAATTTTTACCACCAAATTTCAGCTCAATCGGTTGAGTTCGAAAAATACTCTCCGACGTACTTCAAACAGGCTTAAATTTTTGCTTTGTTTTAGATATCAAAAATCAAACTCCTTTGTTCCGTATAAATTATTTTTCGTAAATAAAAAGACATGCACAGATAAAAAATGATTGCTTGTACAGGCAAGTTTACAGGCATAAGTAGATGTATGTATATAAAACTACACTTAGTTCTGAGAATTTGTATATATACGAAGGAAATAATTTTTATTTGGTATAAAGTTTGTGCCAATAAAGTATAATCATAAGACCTATTTTAATTCATAAAACTATTTATGACGCTTATAAAACTTTTTTTAAAAGTCGTGAAAAACTTTATGAACCTAATAAAATTTTTTTCTTAGGACTCATAACTATACTATAAATAGTTATAACTATATTGGCACATTCTTTATGCCAGTCAAAACCCTTTTGCTTGCCATTTATTTTGATGTAATTTTTAAAATAAATGTCTCACCTTGGTGTTGGGTTTGGCACATCCAATCCACGTCCATGTTGATAAGAAGGTGGTGCATGTCGACCACGTTCATTTTGTGGTGGCTGAACTGCCTCTTCCTCCGACTCTTCTTCTGATGAACTTGGATCAATCATTTTATTTCTTTTACGCTAGTTGATTTTCCACAAAAAGAAACTTTTAATATTATAAAATATATTTTTTTGTTTCTCTTATGAAGGTTCCTTGTAGCTTTCGATGGGTACAAAGTTCACTCTTATTGCTTATGTTTCGATAGCTGTTTGTGTGAATTCGACTTTACTGCTTCATTATTTTTCCATGTGTGTGTGTTTTGTGTTGCGAGACTGTTGCCATTAATTCATCATTAGTTTGCGAATGTTAATGAAATAAGAGCAAAGAGAAAATTCGATTAAAAATGCACTCATGCAGTGTTTGTGTTTTGTTAATTATTCAGAAAAAAATTTCCTTTACATGCGCGAGCGGGAGGAAAAAAGTTATATGTGATGTGAGGGAGCTTTTAGTTCACTTTTCATACCATCAAATTGAATAGTTTTCAGAAATATGCTTGTTGTCATATGTTGCACATTAGAGCGAAACCTTTTCATTAGCATGCATGTGTGCTGCGTCAAAATGACAGCTTGAATTTGTGCTTTTCATGCATGTTTGAATTTGCATATAAAATCACTGCACGCCATGAAATGCCTTAGGGTATTATTGGTTGATTGTGAACATTTTCACATAGAATTATATATGAAATTGGGAATTTTTCAACAAATTTTCAAATGATAAACTTATTAGAAGATTAAAAATCACTCTAAAAAATCTTCCTTTCATAAAACTATCGAAAAAAAGGTCCATAAAAATTAAAAATATTAAAAACCTTTACATTTTAGTTAACATTTGAAATTTATTGAGTTTCCGTTCAATAGTTTAATTATTGTAGGAACTTTTTCAATGTTTATGATAATTTAACCATTTTTTTTAAATAGTAAGCTTTGTTTGCTTTGATATTATTTTTCAATGTTATCAAAATCAACAAATCTTTATAAAAGACATGTTATACCTCATCAACTTCATTGTTTAAAATTTTCACTCTCAACAAATGAAAAAATGTCCTTTGTCAATATTTTCCATAACAACCACATCTATTTTCAGTTTTCCGCTGCAACTCTCTCATATCATATTACTGCGAACTCAAATAGCCTGTTGTTATAATCGCTGCAGTTGCTGCTGGTTTGATCCAGACCAACTTTTTTAACCTTGACTTTCTACCCTTCACAGTCAAATGCAAACTTTTCATGATTCATTAAAAGTTGACATAGAGAGAGAAAAATTTCATTTGAAAATATTTTTCTCCCATCGCACATTCACTCAACTAAATGACCTTGATTTTTCTTTTCATATTAAAGCTTTTAAGTTAATTTTTCCGAATTTATGTGTTAATTTTTGTTACAAAAATTAGAAAATTTGATTAAAAGTTGTAAAAGTTTTGTAGCAAGAGTAACGAAATGAATAATTTTTGTCATCTTTTTAGATTATAATTAAAATTTCAGCAGAAATGAAATGAATTAAGTAGCTGATGACTGAAGTCCTCTTTGTAATTAAATTGTTTTTTGCTCATTTCCTCAAGTAAAGTAAATGATTTCTAAATCGTCTTTTTCAAATGACAATTATGTAAGAGGTAGGAACTTCAGCAAAAGGAAACAAAATCATCCTATGTATCCTATAAAAATTTTTATTTTCCCAGATTTTTCCATTGATAACTATGATAAATTTTTATTTAAAGTATCAAAAAGACTCACATTTTGAATTATTCTTTATTTTACTCAGAGTTGAACAGCTGCCAAATGACTGTGGCAGCCAGGCTGCCTTTCAATTCTGATTTTACTTTTTTTCTTATTACTCCAATTGATACATCTTCAGGATCAGAAATTTTCTTTGAAATGTATTTATTTTATGTATCTTAACTTAATCGAGTATAATAAATTATTACTCTGCTCATATCAGAAAGTTATTTACTTTAATCCAATCTTATATAATCTTTGTATCATCAATATCCGAAGATAACTATGCTATAACTTTTTAGAGAAAAATAAAAATTTATTCAAAGTTTCTTTTTATTTATTTTACCATCTAACGGCTTTAAAACAAATCTTTTTGTTGAGTCTGTGAATATTCATGAACTTTTAAAGTGTTTGAAAATTTTCGGACGAAATAAATCATCAAGGAATTCCTTGAACTCTTTTATAATTCTTAACTTTTCATAGACTCAACCAAAATTTGTCATTGATGGTTTGCTTTAAAGCTATTTGTTGGTAAATTAAATAAACATAGAAATTTTGGCGAAACAAATTTACTTGATATTACAATTGATTGAGCTGTGAGCTGCTTTGATGAGTCACTAGTAAGATGCTGACAGTTCAGAATTCGAATCCTGAATTGAAAGCCTTGAGAATTCTTAATTTTCAGGTGTTTTCGCGTTCAGAACTTACCGTTATTGTAATGCAGTATAATACCTAAGGTCCACAGACAAGTATTACGAGAAAGTCAGGCTCATCCCCTGTCTTCATTTAATCGTATCATCGGAATAATGGTTGAACCGTGTAACGGAAAACGCTTTAAATTGTAGCAGTCACATACAACATCTTATACTTTATAAAGAAGTAACAGGAAATCATCATCATCACAATTGATTAATATAAATTTAGAACTATTTAAAGACATATGATTTTAAGTTTAATTTAAATATTTCATTATTGTATGATTTTTAATGAATTTTTAAAAGATTATTTTGTAATTCAAAGAAAGTTTACGTCATAAAATTTCAAAATTTAATAATTTTTTTTCATTATCAGACAATTTGCAAATAGCTTCTGAGAGAACTTTTTTAATTAAAAGTAAAAGGCTTCAATCTTCATTAAATGACATTTCTTCGCTTCCTGTTTCCTTTGAATACATTCAACAACATGCACTTACATTTTGCTCTTCTTTTCCTTTATATTTTCACTTTACAACTACACTGCTGTGAGCTTAAATTTAATTTAAAAAATTACTACAGGCTTTGTATTGCATGTACTAACACTATCTTATATGCTGTCAATTGCTTCAACAATAAAATAATTAAAATGTGTGAATATAATTTCAAAACTTACATACGCTTATCTTTCACTTAGAAAATTTTATTAAGTTCAACAATGCCCCGAGACAATGACATTGCCATGGCTTTTGTAAATAATTTATGCAAGACAGTGTGATTTTATAATGGTGTTCATGACTATATAAATAAACATATGTGTATGTTACTATTCATTGAATGGTGTGTCAATTTTTTCTCTCTCACTTCATTTTTTTATCAGTGTAATTATATCAATAATGATTTTAATGGAAAAGTTATAAAGCGGAAAGAAGTAGAAAAGGTAATTGAAGTGCATCAGAGTGGGATGGTTACTGAAAAGCTAATTAACAATTGATAATGATGTTGATAATTAAAGTTTTATCGCAACCTGTTATTTATTTATTTCTATGAATGTTTAATTAACGTGAATTTTATTCAGAGTGAAAAACTTTAAGAGTATTTGAGAATTTCTCTTATAAAATGATGGACATATTAATGAATTATCTTAGATATTGAGTATTTGAGAGTTTTTATAAAAATATCATATTGACATGCATCCACATTTCAAAGAAAATAAACTAGTTTTCTTTATTAATAAAACTCAATTTATTTTGAATCTCTTACTCTTCAGTGCACTAAATAAATCGAAATAAACATTCGATAAAATTAAAATTTACTCTCGTATTCATTTATATAAAAATAGTCAACTTGAATTTTTAATAAATGATTTTTTGAAGCCAAACATATTTAAGTACTTAAAATTCATTGAAGAAATAGAAAAAAGAAGGTATTTTTAAGATTTAGAAACTCTTTGATAACAGTAAAATAATCAAAGAAATAAATTTTTTTTTCTTTTTATTGCTTTAAACAGAAGAATGAACCAAGAGTTGGCCGAATTAAATAAAATTCAAATGAATTAAAAAGTAAGTCAACTTGCATGCAAGTGCTGAACACTAGTTTTAAAACAAACACTTTGAAATGAAGCAAAAAATTAAAGAGTTTACATGTTTTGTTTGCAATTAATCATCAAATGTTTCATTCAACTTTTTAATACAAATAAGTTATTCTCAAAATATATTGAATTTTGCAATTAAAAAAAGCGCTAAAATAGAATTTGACGACATTTGACGCTTAAATAGAAACTCGATATTTTAAGAAAAACATTTTCGTTAAGGTTTATCAAAAAAAAATTTTGCGTTGGCTACTTATGCAGAAAAAGTCAACAAAAATCGAATTTCAGGTATTACCAAACTTCATTTGCAAAACCTTTTAGCAAACTTTATAGAAATTGCAATAATCTAATATCAAAATTATGATGATTAAGCTTATAGCTTTTGTGAAACTTTAATTTGTAAAATTAAATTATCAGCATAAGTAACTAGTGCTTTAAGAATTAATATTTCTCGTAAATCAACTATTCTTAAGTCAGTTTAAACATGAAATATAAAATTTTGGTTGAAAATATATCTTTTATGATCACTACAAGCAAGAATAAGTTTTTAGTTTAAGAAATGATTCGATTTTCAGAAAAACAAAATCAACAAAAAGTTTGAGCATTTCTCAAATTAAGAAATATTTTCCTATATTCATCTGTGTTTTTTAAAACGATTTACAAGATTAAAGTAATTTTTTTTTTAAATTTCATCATTGATATCAAATTGCATGCATTGTAGTTATTCAATAAAAGTTCATGTGATAAAAAGTCCTTTGTCAATGTTTCCCATAACAACCACATCTATTTTCATTTATCTGCTGCAGCTTTGTCGTATCAAATTACAGTGAATTGGAAAAGCCTCTGGCTGTGATTGCTGCAACTGCAGCTGCTGTAGACAAACTTTTTCGACCTTGACTTTCTACCCTTCACAGTTATATGCAAACTTTTCATCATTCATTAAAAGTTGACATAAAAAGAGAAAAATTTCATTTGAAAATATTTTTCTCTCATCGCACATTCACTCAACCAAATAACCTCGATTTTCATTTTCCTATTAAAGTTCTTTATGCTTTAAAACTCACTCATTAACATCGATAAATCACTGAGTCATGACTTAAACTAATTAATGCAAATAATTTGTTTAAATAATTTTTATTTTTCACTGCGTGAATTAAAAATTATTTTAAAAAGCACGAGAAGTTTTTATTGCTTAGAATTGCAAGAAAAATTTTCTTTAAAAAATTCTTTTTCTTCAACTTCCAATCGTGGAAATTTCGAAAAGCACTCGAGGATATTGGAATTGTTGATAATCATGATTTTCTAAATGTGAAATGGTGTGAGGATGTAAACAGATATTCCACATAGTGTAAAATAGTAAAAAAACGTGTCTAAAATTTCATTGATTTGGAATTTAATAAATTTAAAAATTTTCTGTTTTGTAAATTTTTTAAAGCAATTGTAAAAGACTTAATAAAAATAAAAAAGCTTTCATTTTTTGCTAATAATTTCCAATAATTTTAAATGCAAATTTAATCAAAATTTTCCAATTTTATGTGAAAAACTATTGCAAAATTTGAAAAATTCATCGAAATTTTTATCACTCTAAAAAAAAGTCTTTTGAATGTCACAAAACTCGAAAATGTTTATAAACTTTTGTTTATGTTTATATCCTCAACAATGCTCACAACACATTTTCTCTCTCTCTCTTCCAATATGTCTCTTTTTGCTGGAAAAGAGAATTTTTTTTTCGAAATTCCGAGAAAAGTTTTTCGCTTGGAATAAAAGAAATTTTTTTCCTTTGATTAGAAAAAATTTCAATTATGAAAAATTTTCTAAGTCAATTTTCGTTAATTTCACTTACACTATGCAATTTTAAAATTTACTAAAATTATCACGATTGAATTGAATAAAACAAAAAACAAAAAATGCACAAAAAATTTTTTAAAATTAAAGGTGAAAGTTGACAAATTTTTTTATCAATTTTTTCTCCCTTCAACCGTGACTCTACGTGAATTAACTTTTGCGACCTTACACGAATGCACTCCCGTTAAAGACTGAGAATAATTTGTTATGGAACAAAAGTATATATATGAGGAAATTATTCTGCAGACCTTTGGAATTTTGAGAGTGAGAGAGCTTTCTATCGATTTTCCACTCTCTTTTCAAGGAACGAAAATTTTCTTATTTTTGTAAGAAAAATTTGAATTTTCAATGATTTTTCTTAAATTTAATTTCAATCTTTTCTTTGAACTAAAAGTTAATTAATTCAGTTTAATCATAAAAATTCAAAATTTCAATTTTTTGTTTACTAAAATTTTCAAAAAAGTATTAAAAGTTTTTCTTTTAACATTTTCAACCCTTAAAACTCCTTTTTTCGTGAACATTCTCATTCAACTTTATTTTCTTTAAGAGAGAAATTTTAATACTTTTACTCTCATAAATTCTTATTTTCTTGCCTCACATGTGCTGTATGGAATATGCGCACTATTTACATTTGTAAAAACACAATGCAGCAGCAATTTTTATCATCAAATTACTCACATGACTCACTTATGTGTATTTTTTTCAATTATCTTTTTTTTTTCCTCAAACGATTTCATAATTTTAAACAATTGATTTACAATAATGTTTACATGTTGCCTAATTTAAACTTTTTTTGCAAAAGAGTTTGATGTTCACGAATAGAAATTTTTTTTATTTATTTGAAAACTGTTGAATATAACAGTTGGTTAAAAGAAAATTTCCTAAAGCAAAATATTATTAAAATTTATTTTAAAATGTTAAAATTTTTTATAATTTCATCGCTTTTCAGATTTATTTTATCACAAAATGTACCAGGAACATGCTATTGTGTTCCATCAGGTACATGTAATATCAATGGAGTTAACAACGGAAATAACAATGGAAATAATAATAATGGAAATGGTAACAATGATGGTAGTGGCAATATTGACATTAGAATTCTTAATGTAAGGTCTTTTTAACTAAATTTCATTGTTTCAAATTTTTATGAAATGTTTTTCATCTAGAATGGTCAATCTTCATCATTATCATCATCTACTGGGACAAATTCACAAATGACAACACCAGCAAGTTCTGGCATTACATTATGTAAAATTTTTTCAGTATTTTATTATAAAAATTATTTTTATATTTTAAAATTTTATTATTTCAGCCGTCAATTCACCTTTCAGCTGCCAAAATGGCCTTGATCGTTGTTGTCCAACTGTAAATATTTTTTTTCAATTTTGTGTTAAATAAATTTTTCAATGTCAAACATGTAGCCAGGTTATCAATGTGGTATGCAATTTCCAGCGATGAGCAATGTGAGGCAACCATCAACTGGCATTGGTCAATCAGTAAGTTATAAAAATAAATCAAATTATGATAAGAAGATTTCTTTTCATAGTATTATGGTGAATATCCCTGGATTGCTTCAATTTTTCAACAATCTGATATGAGCTATCAAGGAGCCGGAGTTTTAATTGATCATATGCATGTTTTGAGTAAGTAGAGAACTGATTTTAAGAAATATTAAAATTTTATATTTATTGACCAGACCTATGCACTAATATGCTTATGTAGTTAAAAAAGGCATTTTTGAATACAAAAAAGTACAAATAAAAGTATAAAATTGCACACAAACGTACAAAAACGTTTAAAAAGCTAGTTAAAATCAAGGATGAATCAACAAAAATTTTTTGTCAGTTTCATACAAATTTTTTGAGTTTTAATGGTTACTTTGTTTTCACTATCAAAAGTTCTTACCCCTTGGTTGAAACTGTATTGACCTGGCTTACAGAAATCAAAAATCTTTATCACTTTCTCTTCTTTTACAGCTGTTGCTCATAAACTTAATCAAACAATGTAAATAAAATTTTTCATGCTTAATTATTTTATTTATAAAAATATTTAAATTTTAGAGCCTATGGTCAGCAACTTATTGTTCAATTAGGTCGATGGGATGGACAATCTGAATTAATACAACCTCAAAGCTTTACTGTCATTCGAAATTTTATTCATCCACAATTTAATCCAAGCAGTTTAAAATCTGATATTGCTATTTTGAGATTATCACAAAGTGTCAATTTAGGGACAACACCTACTATAGCAGTGAGTATCAAAATTTAGTTCTTTTTAATAATTTCAATAAATTATTTTAGATCGCTTGTCTTCCTACTACACCTGTGACAAATTTAAGATGTTGGGTTGCTGGTTACGGTTCAGGCTCATTAGGTGGAACAGTTCAAACTAATTTACAGAGAGAAGTTGATTTGCCGCTTCTTGATTTTTTCACATGTCAAAATTATTTGAGAGCAACAAGATTGGGTTCCAGTTTTGTGCTTGATACAAGTTTTATTTGTGCTGGTGCTGAAAGTGGAAAAGGTAAAAGTTTTGTAAAATAATTTTTCACGAGTTTTAATTATTAAATATTTTTTCAGATACTTGTACAGGCGATGGAGGTGAGAAAATATTAAAACTTTATCATTTTGAAGAAGAAAAATTTCATAAAATAAAATTTTGTTCTTTAGGCGCACCACTTGTATGTCAAATTGCTAATCAATGGTATGTTGTCGGCTTAACAGCATGGGGAATAGGTTGTGGATCATTTCAGGTAAATTAAAACCTTTCAATATTTTTTCATGAAATTATTAATTTATTTTTTTTTGTGTAGGTTCCTGGTATGTACTTTTCCTGAACTTAAAATTATCTTTAGTTATTATTAAATCATTTTTCAGGTGTTTATGTTGATGTTTTCAAACATCTTCAATGGATCCAACAAACAACATCTTCTTCTTAAAACATTTACTTTTAGGAATGATATTTAATAAAAAATTTTTAGCTAAAGAAAATTGTAAAATGATTTTGGAGTTTAAATTTTGTTTTTAGTGAAAAGTATACTGAAAATCAGATTTGATTTAAAAATTTTAACTAATGCTTAAATAAAAAATGACTAAATGAAAGATTTTTGAAATTTAAAATGAATGTAAAGTGGAATAACCACGTTAAAAAAGTTTTTAGTTTTATCTAAATATTTGCAAGGCGAAACAATACTATTTTGTGACATTTTGTAAAGTTGTTTCGCCTGAAATATTTGAATAGCAATAATTTTTTATTTCAGTTAGAAAGAATTCTAAATCTTTGTTACTGTTTGTTTTTAATTTTTTTCATGTTGCAGGATGTTGTTTACACACATTTAAAACGTTTTATTAAATATTTTTATTTGGTAATGAAATAATAAAAATTTTCATTATTAGTTTAAATAAAGTTGATTTATTAAGTAATAAAAATCAAGTCAACTTAAAATTTCATTTTACAATTTTGCTTAAACTTTTCAAAAATGGTGAAAATTTTACTATTTTGTGCTCTTTTCAAAATGGTTTCAACTCAATCAGTTCCAAATGTTTGTTACTGTGTACCAATTGGTAATTGTAATAATAATGGAAACAATGGCAATAATAACGGAAATAATGGGAACAATAATGGAAATGCAGATGGATCTGGAAATATTGATATTCGTTTTCAAAATGTAAATTTAAAGAAAATTTAAGATTCTTTTAGGTTTTATTTGTCAGCACTGAAAAAACTATCGAAAAATTCCGCTATGAAAATTATAGAAATCGTAATGCGTCGTACGTAGCACCCTCTATAATTTACGTAATGGAAATTTTTAACGAACACGGGATTTCGTCCGTTTAATGTTTTAAATCTAAGGTTATTTAATTACACTTTTTTTAAGAACAATAACGCATTAACAGCTGCAACAACAACTCAACCTACTCTTGATATGAAAATTGTAAACGTAAGTTTTTGTTTAAAAGTCTCCGATCACATTGTAGACAGTGAAAAGATAGTTAAGGTGATGGTTGCTAATCATGATAGTCAAAACAATTAATTTGACAAATTAATTGAATCAATTACTATAATGATTTCTTCCTGTCTATGGATCACACATGATGTTTAAAACAAGCAAGCAAAAAAAATTTAATTATTATGTGCCTTTTAATCTCATCAAATAAAATAAAATTGTTTTATACTACTCATCTATTGTTTGTTCACTAAATGCTTTAACACTTAATTTTCTTACACTTGTAAAACTAAATTTAAGTTAAGTTATGAGAACTCATAAATTTTTGATTTTTCTGAAAACTTCAATTAAGTACTTTACCATCAGTTGAAGAAAAGAAATGACAATTTCTATTTTAATTAAGCTTTATTTGTTTGAAATTAAAAGAACAAAATGTATCTTATTAATTGAAGCATCGTTACTAAACTAAGAGTCAAAGAATTCTCAAGCATTGCATTAGGAACTAAAAAATAATTTTTTATAAAACAAAGTAGAAAAACTAGAAATTTTATTCCATTTAGTTTACTGTTTCTTAAAAATTAAAAATTTAATAAGAACTTTTCATTTCTAGAATGGACAAGTTTCAACTTCTGTAGGCTCATCACTTCAATTAACTTCACCAGCAAGTTCTGGAATATCATTGAGTAAGATATAATTCTCTTTTTTATTTTCTAAAATAATTTTATTTAAAATTTAGTTGTCAATTCACAATTCAATTGTCAAAATGGCCTTGAGCGATGCTGTCCAAATGTAAAATTTTTAAATTATGAAATTCAGTATGTTTTTCGAAAACATTAATCTTTTTAAGGTTGGTTACCAATGTGGAATGAGGTTTAATGCAGTGGCTAATGCTCGTGTACCAGTAAGTGGTACAGGACAAACAGTAAGAAAAATTTAGAAAATTTATAAAATTTTTTTGATTATTTAAATGAAATTTTTGTAGTATTATGGTGAACATCCTTGGCTTACAACAATTTTTCAACAATCCGATATGAGTTTTCAGGCAACTGGAGCTTTAATTGATCACATGCATGTTTTGAGTAAGTGAAAATTAGGTCCAGAAAACAGACGAAAATTTAGATATTTTTATTTTTTTAAGCTGTCGCTCATAAACTCAATCAAACATTGTAAGTAATTTAAATCAATTAAAAGAAATTTCTGTCAAAAATTCATATAAAGAATTGATTATAGAATCTACGGTCAACAATTAGTTGTTCAACTTGGTCGATGGGATGGTCAATCTGAATTATTTCCACCACAAAGATTTTCTGTTATTCGCACAATTGTTCATCCTCAATATGTTGCAAGTAGTTTAAGAAATGATGTTGCAATATTAAGAATTTCTCCAAGTGTCAATTTGGGAATAACACCAACAATTGGAGTAACAAAAACTTAATTTTCAAAACTTTCTATATAAAATTTTTAATTTTTTTTAGATCGCTTGTCTTCCAACAAACACAATCTCAAATATCAGATGTCTAGTTGCTGGTTATGGTTCAGGATCATTAGGTGGATCAGTTCAAACTAATTTACAAAGACAAGTTGATTTACCAATTCTCGACTTTTTCACATGTCAAAATTATTTGAGAGCTACAAGATTGGGTTCCAACTTTGTGCTTGATACTGGATTTTTGTGTGCTGGTGCTGAAAGTGGAAAAGGTAGGAGATAATTCAATTTTTGCTTTTTGAAAATTTATTAATTAAACTTTTTGCAGATACTTGTACAGGCGATGGAGGTGAGAAAATATTAAAACTTTATCATTAAAAAAGAGAAAAATTTCATTAGAGAAAATTTTGTTTTTTAGGTGCACCACTTGTATGTCAAATCGCTAATCAATGGTATGTTGTTGGCTTAACAGCATGGGGAATAGGTTGTGGATCATTTCAGGTAAATTAAAACCTTTCAATATTTTTTCATGAAATTATTAATTTATTTTTTTGTGTAGGTTCCTGGTTCGTATTCAAAAAATTCTTCTTTTCTATACTTTTTAATTAATTTGAATTTTAATTTTTAAGGCGTTTATGTGGACGTTGCAAAATATGTTTCATGGATTCAACAATCAACAAGATCATAAAAAACTGCTTCATTATTTCTGTGCTAAAATTTAAGATATTGAAAATTAAGCAAAAACCTACTTGAAAAAGTTTTGTTAAAGTTACCATTAGAAAATTACATATTATTTCAGTAATTTCTAACCTTTTCTGGGCCACGACACATTTAAATCAAAATTTTTTTTCGCTATATGCTTAGAACTTCGCCGCAACACACAGGTTGGATATTATTGCATTATTTTACTATTCAAATAAGTCGAAACACATCAATACAACATAAAAGGGAGTAATTTTAAAAAGTTTATTAGTCAGTTTTGCTCATTATTTTTATTTCAGGATTCAATAAAGTTTTATATTTCTCATCAATTTTTTATTCATTATATGCTCTGTGTCGACTTTGTCATCACATGATTTGAAAAACTTTATGTTGTAAAATCAAACTCAAAGCTTTGAAGAACAAAGAATGAGTAAAATTTTCTCCTTAAAAAGGTCCTGTTGGTAATGTATGAGGACATTCTTCTTTAAATTTTTTGAAACCATAGCAACCATAACCAATACCAATTTCATTAAATTCAATGCATCTTGCTGACGTTTCCCATTCAATGCAATATTCAAAACCAGAGAGAAGCGATTGATGGTTGATTTTTGTAATCATATATTTTTCTAAGATTTATAAATTCAATAAAAAAAATTAGAAATAAAATAATGTTTTACCTCTATAAAGTTTCAAACATTCTTCAATACTTTCTTCAATAACTTCACTCCAATTAGCTTTAGAATTACTGTTGTTATTCAATAATTCCTTAACTGTAGTAATATTTAAATTTCCATCATTTCCAAAAACATCAATATCTTTATATAAACAATTTGACATGCATTTCCAGTTGTCAATTGCAAATGTGCATTCAATTTTACATTTGTCATTTATTTCTTCATTTATAAGTTTTGGTTTATTGCAACAGTTTAAAATTGTCGAATTTGTCAATCGTTTAGGCCATTTGTCACAATTCAAAAATGAACGATGACAATTTTCGTAAAATTTTTCAACTTTTAAGCAGCCGTACATTGATTTAAATTCAATGCAATCTTTTGAAGCTTCTTTTTGAATGCAAGTTAAAAGTGTTGTAAGTTGGTTTTCAACATTTAAAACACCTTCAATGAATTTTTCACATTTATTAAGTGAAGCGTTGATTATTTCAGTCCATGGATTCAAACCAATGTTAAGATTTGCAGCATTCAAAACTGCAGCTTTATTAATTTTTCCATTTTCGAGAATATTTGTCTTTTTGACATAACATGCAGCAACACAAAGTGAATTTGCTTGCTTGTTGCTTGCTTTACATTCATTTATACAGTCATAAACTATTGAGAAATGAAAAATTGTTGGAATATTACAGCATTCTTGAAGAGATGGGAGACCAGTTGGCCAATTACTGCAGTCATCAAATGATGTTGCTATTGTTAACTATATTAATGAAAAAAAAATAAAATACTCTAAATTTTTTAATATTTTATCTTTTTACCATAGAAAAGAAAAGTAGTAAAGTTTTCATTATAACTTCTTTAACATTAAAAGTTAAACTAAATTAAAATTTTGTGAAAATGAAATTTTTGATGAAAGTTATTCACCAAAAATTAGTCATAAAATTTTCTACAAAATGTTAAAAAAGGAAATTGTTTAATATTTTGGTTTAAAAACTTTTTTGTTGACTATGTATGGAAAATAATATTTTTCGAATGAAAATTTTAGGATTACACACTCAAAAATAAATTTTAAAGTATTTTAAGTATTTTATTTTTCGTTTTTATTTAAAAAATAAATTTCTAAATATTTTTTAACATTAGTTTGCAAGCTTACTATAATTACTGTAGTATTTTAGCTTAGTCTGGGTCTGGTCAAACCAGGCAAGAAATCCGCCAAGCTTGCTAAAAACAAAACTGTCTTTGAAATAAATATTCAAAATTACGAAAATTTAGTTCAAATAAATTTTTTTATTAGCAGAATTCCATAAAGAATTGTTCGTATACTACGTAATGCAAAATTTTGCCATTTTTACTTCTCGTAATGCAAGTTTCAAATAAATTTAAAATTTTTTTGTATAAACCTTAGCAAGAGTTTAAATTTTCTCTCCTTGCATTACATAATATCCGAACAAACTATAAGATCTGAAAATAATTCTTAGAAAGCTTTTTTATAAATTTTGTTTATCTTGCTCATAAATTGTATCAGGACATTGTTGCTTAAACTTTTTAATGCCATAACATCCTTCATCTTTGAAATCAATGCATCTTTTTCTTAGTTCTCCTTTCAAGCGTCTTTCAAATTTCATCAAGTCATCACCATTACTGAATTCTAAAACTTTTAATTAATAAAATTTAAGAAAAAAAATTTATTTTTACCTTTTTGATATTTTGAGCTTTCTTCAATTGCTATGTCATAAATTTTTGTCCAGTTAATATTTTTATTAAAACGATTTTTATCCAAAGCAATTTTCACAGCATCTCTATCTAAAATTTTACCAGCAATCAATCCAGATTTTTCAAAGAGACAGTTTGAATAACAGGTTTGATAATTTTGTTCAGATGTGCAAAAGTCTTCACAATTTTTAATTAATTCATCGTTGAATAAATTTGGTGCAGCACAGCAAAATGTCAATTTAAAAGAAAGAAATCGTCTTGGCCAAACACTGCAGTCAACTTTTCGTTGTAAACAATCTTCAAAATATTTTTCTGTTTCATTGCATTGCTTTTTTGATTTAAAGTCAACACATTCTTTCGCTACTTCTTTTTTTATGCAACTTATCAAAGTAGAAATTTGAGATTTTGCATCAGAAATTCCATCAATTGAATTTTCACACTTGTCAACAGCATCGCTGATGATTTCTTTCATAAAATTAATTTGACCTCCATTTAATATTGCGGTTTTGTTGACTTTTCCATTATCAATTATTCCAGAAGCTTTTAAATAGCATTCATCAGCACAGACAGCACTTTCATCACTTCTACAATCAAGTTCACAGTTTTTAACTATTTTATTGCGAATCAATTCTGGAAGTTTGCAACATTGTTCAACAGTTGGAAGATTTGAAGGCAAAACAGTGCAATCATCATTTGCAGAAGATGAAACAATCTTTAAAAAATTTTATTAAAATTTTATTTAAGTTAAAATTTATTCCTTACCAATAAAATTAAATAGAGAAAAAATTTTAGTTTCATTATTTTGATAAAAAATAGAATGTTTGGCAAAATTTACTTTTTTATAGCTTTTATTTATAGTGATATGCAAGCGATGAAAACTTTTGATAAATTAAAATGTTTTAAATCTGTCTGTTAAAAAATCTAAGCACAAAATCTTTTTTTCTATTCTAAATAAATAAAACTATAAGGAAAAAACTTGAATGCAGGTCTTCAAGAAAAATTTAAAATAGAGAAAATTTCTTTTAAATTGTTGCAGTGAATTTTCAACAAACTAAATAGTGTCAAATGAAAATAAAATTAATTAATTAATTTGCTAAGTTCACTGTCCTTGATGAACTCTATGTATTATTACATTTATTTAAATTTGCTAAATAATAAGTTATGAATTCTGAATATTTTAATTTAAACTAGAATCAAGATCTCTAAATATTTATCAGTTGATCTTACCTTACTGTGACAGCAGTAAATTCTGAGGATGAAAAAACCTGAAAATTCAGAATCCTCAAGACTTTAATTTCGGAATACAAATCTAGGACAGCCAGCTTGCTAAACCAGTCTTACCACTGACTCATAAAAGCAAATCAGAACTCTTTGAGTTTAGTTTGATATTAATGATTCAATAAATAAAATAAAATTTATTATAATACTCTTTAAAAGATAAGTAAAAGAGAAATTATTATTTGGTTACTTTCAATTAATTCAAATATGCTTGATTGAGCTTCTATGAAAAAACAATGAAAGTTAAAAAGCAAAAGAGTTCTCAAGCCTTGTGAAAAGGAAAATAAAAATGTTTGTATTTACTCTTCAACTTGTATTGAAAAAATTAATTAAGAGAAACTTGTTTTTCGAGATTTTAGAAATTAAAAATTTTTTTTTTTAAAGAGAATTTTCTCTTAACAAAATTTGTTAAAGTTGAAAAATCTGAAAATTTTAAAAAGTCATTTCAAATAATTTTTCAAAAAAAAACTTTTTTTTATTAACGAATAAAATACAAAAAAAAATTCAAATTCAATGTAAAAAAAATTCTTGCTTGAAAGTTTTCCTATCAATTGTTGTGCTTTGCAACAACAATGCTCAAATATTGAACCCATTCTTCAGCTTTATCAACATTTGTTGGTTTCAATACGAGCGTTTGATTACCAGTGAAAATTTCAAAGCAAGTTGGAATGTTTCGAGCACTTCGTGAAACTTTAACGCTTCTAATTTGATTAACATCAAGTGTTGTTTGAGTTGATGAATCGCCACTCTAAAAATATTAAGAAAATTTAGAAAAAAATAAATGTTTTTTTAGAAATGTTTAACTTACAGAATTTTTATAAGAAAGTTGAGCTCCTGATAATGTAAAATAACGAGTTCGCCATCGTTTAAAAAGTCGCCATTTTCCTTTCTTTTCTTTCAATTGTCCTTCAATGACTGGTTGTGATCGATTTTCAATAAATAATGTTGCTTTCTCTGGATGATTGCATCTGTAAAAAATTAATTACGAATAAGAAATTTCTTTAAAATTTTAAAATTTACTTACAAAAAGCAAGCAAAATGTAAATCATCAATTAAACTATTACAACTGCTTCTGATTGTTCTTCCTTGTTCAAAAACATCAAAAAATCCTGAATGTCGTAGTTCAACAATCAACGAGTCAAGTTCTCTCATTGGTGGAAAAGCTGATGTAACTAATGTGATAAAAGTTTTATTTTCAATTCTTAATGTGTCCCAGCAATGTTTCAAACTTGATACACTTGGATCATAAGAACTCAAAGCATGTTCAGCTCTTGATTGCAAATCCAAAAACATCAAATGAATCCAAGTCTTTGCAAATTTAGTTCGCATGCTAAAAAAATTCTTTGAATATAAACAGTGAGCATTAGATCGTGCTTGACATGCAAAATGGACTTTTGCAAATTTCTTTGACTTTCTTTCTTCAATTGTGCATTTAGCAGCTGGCGGAAGACGTTCATAAATTGATTTCATATAAGTTTTAATTTTGTTTAAATGTTTCTCACAAAAATGTTGAATTGTGTCACGAACTGAAGGTTCAAAGACGCTCATGCGATGATTAAAGTTGTTATTAGCATTGAGTAATGTCACAGATTTATTATTGCGTGGTTTAGCAGGTGGTGGTGGTTCACTAGGTTGCACAACATGAACAGCTGAAGAATTTGGCGATGCCAATGATGTTGTGGACGGAGTAACGTGATGAACTGAAATGATATGATTTTGATGATTGATGTTGCCAATTGACTGATTTATTGAAATTCCATTGCTTGAGCCAAAAAATGTTCCAGCACGACGATGATGTGAGGCAGTAACAAGGCCATCAGTTGTGACTTTTGTACTTGGAAGACCAAATTTATTTTCACCTGTTATTATTACCTGAAAGAGAACAAAAAATTTAAAATTTGTCAAAGAATTTCTCAAAATTTTCTTTTACATTTTGACTCAATGGTGGCGGAATTGTTGAAGAATTTCTTGAAACATTTGGAATTTGATGAATATGTTGCGACGATGAAAGTCGAATGCAGCTTAAATTGTTGGCTTGTGACAAAGAATTAACTGTGATGTTGTTAGAGCCAGCACTGTGCAGTCGATTAGTTGATCGTGAATCAAATTTATTTCTTCTAATTGTTGTCGAATTGGCAGTAACAAGTGGTTGAGGAATAATTGGAATCGAACTGTTATTGTTACTTGGCAGCTGTTGACCTGTCAATTGTTGCTGAGTATTGTGATAATTTCGTGATGAGTTAAGATTGACGATTGTCACATTTCCACTTGTCATTAATTGCGGTGTTGAGTTATGAATTGAATTATTGCTCAAATTTCTTTGTCTTATTACTGCCGTTAGTTTATCATTGAATAAAATTGGATATTGTGAACAAAGTTTGACTGCTTCTTGTAGTAATGTTGTTTGTGATGGACGATCAGCTTGTGGAAGATTTTCCATGATAAATTCAAGTGCAATGTAAGCTTTTTCTTTATTTTTCATGCCAATTGCTGCCAAAAGTTGTCCAACAAGTGGAACTGTACTTGGATTTTTCTGTGCTGTCAAAATCAGCAATCCAACATATTCATTAAATGCTGCTGGCTTTTTACGAGCAACTTTAAGTAAAACGCTGAGTGTTTGACTTGCTGTTCCACCAGTAAGAATGAGGTCAAAAAATTGTGGAAGTTTTTCGATAATCACATGATTGTAATCATTACAGTCACCAATAATATGCTCAAGAAGTTGAAGTAAAATATTTTTATCAAGTTCCTCGCATTTGCCTAAAATATCAATAATGCTGCCAGTTCTGACAGTTATTGCTGGTTCATGCGACACTTCATAAAGTTGTAACACAACTCTTGATAGACTATAATTGCCGTGAATCAAAGATCTCAAAATTATCTCAATATGAGGTACTAACAAGTCAGTGTACTCGATTGCAGCCAGCGAAAGATAACTTGCAAGGTTTCTCGACATTTCTTTATTTTCCTTATTCAAAAATTTCACAGCAACAGGTAATGCTTGCTCCATGACTGTCTTTTTATTGTAGTTGAGAAAAATACAAGAAATCAAGTCGGATGAAAGTTTTGCATGAGGTGGATCTTCACCACGAGATGATGGTTTATGGTTGTATTTGTAACATGTCTCAAGTAACTGAACTAAACCTGCACAATGTTGCTCTGCTGTATTTGTTTCTCGAATACATGATGTGCAACGATTAAGACAAATTTCTATCACAGATTGATCATTTGTTGAATCCAAATATTGAGGCTGTGATATAATTCTTGAAATTTCTAAAAACTGAAATTTAGAAACAGAAAATTTGAAATCTTATTAATTTCAATCCAACTTTTACTGTCCTCAATTTGAAACTTCAGACTTACCACATCAGTCAAACTTTCAACAATTCGATAATCTTCAATGGCAAACAATTCGCCTGCTTTCGAAAGATCTCGAGTAGCCAAAATACTCTCAAACAACACATGCATTTTAAGTTGATCAACTTTCACTTCCAAAAAATGCAAAACTATTTAGCTCACTTTGTATTGCTTTTGGCACTTATTCTTCACTATTTACGACACATTTAAAGTCTTAGAATGCGATTTAAAGCATAAATAAGGCACAGGTTGTTGTTTAATTGTGTATAAAAAACTTTAACAATAAATATTGAATAAATAAATAGATGACATCATATAACATTATAACAGTATAACATTGCACTTGTTTCGCAACAAAAACAGTTCCTAAGCAACTGTTGCACAAACATTGCACTTTAGAACACAAAACAAAAAGATTTTTATAAAATTTTCAATTGGTTTTAGTTAAAAAATGACCGAAATAAAAGAAATTGATGAATATGGTTTATGACTTTTAAACAATTAATGACTTTCAGTAAAAGACAAAAATATAAAGTTGCATATTTTAGGGCACGACTTTGAAAGAAAATTAAAGATCAATTTGAAGATTTAATTTAAAAAAATGGAATTTAGTCAAATCGTAAATATGCAAGAATGTTAATTTTGATCCTTATTTAATGACTTTCTATTTAAATTCTTATGACATTAGTAAAAATTTAAATTTTTTATTTTTCTACTTTATGACAGCTTTATGCTCCTTCTGACAGCAAAATTAAACAAAATAATTAAAAATTCTCTTTATTTTTGTCCGACTGTCAGCAAAATAATCTAAAAAGCGCTTTTTAAAATAATCATCTCACAATTCTTCTTTATTTAAAATTTCAAGTAAACAAACTTCATAAAATATTAAAAATTTCATCTAAAATTTAATTTAAAAATTCATTTTTAGGTTTTTGTTTGTCAATATAAACTTAAACATTCCGTGAATCTCATTCCAAGCAGCTGTACTGAATTATTTTATTATATTTCAATAAACTTAAGTCAAAAAGACTGAAATATTCGCCCCGCCCAAGAAACAATAGAAAATGAAGAATTATATTATCACTTCTGTCTTAATTTTATTTGCTGTCAAATCAGGTAAATTAATTAAAAATTCTTTATAAAAAAGTTTCAGGAAAAAGTCAAAAATACAAAAAATATCCTTCTCAGCATCATCAATCAAGTGTTATGTCTGTAACACAACAAGTAGTGACCAACCATTTCAATGTAGTGAATGGTTTGAACGATATGATCAGCCTGCTATTCAACCTGTCGATTGTGAAAATGTTCATGGTGCAAAATATTGTATTAAACATATTGGACGTTATGAAGGTTTATAAAAAGTTAAATTTTTCTATTACACAAATTTAACATGGGCAATCATTGACTGTGGTGGACTAAAAAAATAATATTAAGTGGATTAACGAGCTATTTTTCCTACTAAAATATGTCTAAAAATCACTTCTAACATTCTTTAACAATTTATTTCAAAAATTTTAACATTTTAATCTAATCCAAATTAATCTTTGATTCAGTACTAACAATTAATTGCTATCAATGTGACTCATCAAAAACAATTGAATGTTCTGATATTATGATTAATATGCCGGATAGTTCACTCAAACCAGAACCATGCGATCATGTTTTTGAAGCTGAATATTGTGTTAAATCAACTTCACTTGAAAGTAATAATTAATTGAAAATTTTTCAACTTTTGATTTTTGTAGAAATCTGATTTTGTTTGTTTGGTTATTGTTGCTGTGGTTTTTTTATTATTTATTCCTTGCACGTTAAAAATTCTTTGGATATCACATAATATAAAGAAATTGAAAAGTTTTATTATTCATACAAAGATTTCAGTTGTTGAATAGAAATTGTGTAAAAAGAAGTGTTTTTAGTCGTTAGATTTTATATTACGTGATTTCCAAACAGATTTTTAACAAATTTATTGATTTTCAAATATTTTAATTTCAAAAAATATTTTTTACTAAAACTTTTAGGTGGCATCGGAGCAATTCGTTACTGTTCTTCACGTGATCTCGGCAATTACTGCAACTATGTAAAGAATAAAGGTGATGAACAAGAATATCGGTCATGTATTTTTACATGCAACACTGATGGCTGCAATCATGCTCCTTCCTTTACTCAAAATCCTGCAACGAAAATCTTACTTCTGACACTAGTAACCTTATTTGTTATGTTTTAAAATCTAGAAATTGAATAATGAAAGATCTGAAAGAGATTAGAATTTTGTGAGTTGATCAGCGAATGTAGCTAGTGGCAAGTTTTATAGCTAATGAGAAATATTTAGATTTTAGATTGAAAAAATAGACGATTTTACACGGAGAAGAAGTTTTTTAACTGGTATAAATTTTGTGCCAAGAAAATATAATTATGAGTTCTAAAGAGAAAACATTAGTAGACTCTAGCTGTTAAAAAGTTTTTAATAAGATCTTAAATGTAATAAAATGTATTATGAGCCTAATAAAGGCTTTTTGGAATTATGAGTGTGCTTAGTTGGCACAAAATTTATGCACATATCTTTTAGTTTAGAAATCAATAGGATCAAACAAAGCAAAAGAAATAGATTTAAAAAACTTTTTGTTATAAATTAATAAAAAGGTTATTGATAAATTTTTTAGTTTTTTTTCGATTATTTCTTTTGTTATGAAAAAATTAAAACTCCTTGCTTTCAACAAAAAAGTTAAAATTTAGAAAAATTTAAAACTTTGCCAAAATCTTCGCTGATCACAGTTAAACTTGAACTATGAAAAATATTTAAAAATTTCAAATTGTGCAAAATTCTAATATTTATTTAAGAAAAGATTATTTTTTAAAAAGATATACAGATTCAGATCGATATCATCAAAAATTTCTTTTGCACTCTTTGAAATGAAAAAAGACCAATTAAAATAGCAAAGAAAAATTTATTGAAAAAGTAACATTTAAATTTAAGTCCGTCCAAAACTTTAAAGTTTTATTTTTCTTAGAAATTTTACAAAAATTTAAACCTAAGAGAGATTTAAATGAATAAAAATTTTTTGTGAATAGAAACTAGAAACAAGAAAATAAAAACTTATTTGAGTTTTGCAATTTTTTCCAGCACTTCATTGCCACGGTCATAAATATCACCAGCATCTTTCAACACAAGCACAATTATATCATTTTCATGAATTTTTTCATCATCAAAAATCATTTTTAAAAGTGTCTCAAACTCAACATCAACAAGCTTTGCAAGCCTAAAAATTCCTTCTCTCATCATATCACTCACTTTTCTACCCAATGACTCAATTCTCACATTCTTGTCACTTTCATTTGATGTTGAATGTTTTTTACGATGTTTCAGAATATTTTTAACTTTATCATAACAATCATCAATTGAATCGAGAGTTTCAGTGATAATTTTTACTTTTTCAGTTTGAACAATTGAAGGAACAACTAAAAATATTTAAAAATTTTATTTTGATTTTTTTTTACTGCTTTAAATTTTTAACCTTTTTTACCCTTATAGGCATCTTTCAAGACACAACAGCAATTATTACCAGTAAAAATTCGTTTCATTCCAGGTGGACAGAAAGGCAGTGTTTTACAGCTTCCATTTTCATCAGGTGCAAAACATTTGTTATCAATGTAGCCACATTTAATGTGTCGTCTTCCTTTGACTAGCAAAAACAATGCACAAAAAACTATCAAACTGTGAATAATTAGCCTCATGCTAGTCAAAAAAACTAATGATAATACAACCCGTTAGGCAATATAAGAGTGAGTGAGAAAAGAATTTAAAAAAATAAGAGAAGGTTGAAATTATTTGAACAGCTGATATATCTTGTTGATGTCACTGTTCAATTTCAATTTGTTTGTAAATAAATGAAAAATAAAATTACAGAAATCCTTATCAACAGTCATTTATTGATATTTATAACCAATTTTTTAATTCATTTTTATTTAATAATAACACAAAACTTTCATAGCAAAGATATTGCTAAATTTTTTATATTTAAAAACTAAATTTAAATTTTAACCTTCTAAAATACTTTCAGTAACCTTGTAAGATTTTATGTCAACACTGCGAAAAACAGCTGATGGGTCATTTGCATATAACTCACAAATTAATGCAAAACCAATCTAAAAGAAATAAAATTGTTACAAAATTTTATAAATTTCTAAATAATTTTAACTTCATGGTCAATAGCAATTTTGAAATTTCTTGGAGATGAATTAATTAAAAAACTCACCACAAAAACAGCACTATAAATCATTCCAAAGAAAATAAAAATAAATTTTGTCTTTACAAAATCAAATTCACTCAAATCAACTCGATTAAAGTCATCTTCGTCATCTCTTTCCACTTCTTCATATTTTCGACTTTTTTTAACTTCATAAAAGGCAATAATCATCAACACATTCAACAGAAGAATTGAAAGAAGTTGAAAGACAAGTATTATGACACGAAACATGATATGAACGTCGTCACGTGCCTCCCATAGTCCCGCTATATTGAAACAAATCACTTGAAATGATGCAAAAGTTAGTGCTTTAAAAACAAGAAGTTCATCGTTATTTGGAAGTCTTTTAAGCAGATGACGAGTCGTGATTAGTTGTGTGAGGATCTATAAAAAGTCAAAATTTAAACAGGAACATAACAAAGAAAATTGAAGTTTTTTAACTTACTACAGCTGTCACAAAAGCATAATAAATTACTGTATATGAAATCAAAATTCCTGTCGGTTGATCACAATTTTCTATGAAGTCCAAACAAATTGTCATTCTGGAAATAAATTAAAAAGTTTATTGATATTTAAAATTTACAATGACATTTTACAATAGATTTTAGTTATTAATTGCGGACCAAAAGCTCAACAAATCTTTCTAAAATAATAAAACTGATCATTTTTAAAAAATTCAAGTTCATAACAATAATTGACTAATTTTAGCATATTTCTTGCTATGACCTTGACAATCTTCATTATATTTTCACTAATTTGATTCTTTGAACTTGAAGACAAATTGAGGAAAAGAAAAAAATTGCATGTTAAAAAGAAGCTAAATGAATGTCATTGACAATATAATATTATGCGTACCGCATTAAAAGATTTTATGAGCGATTTTGTAAATGAGCTCTGTTTTATTTTAAATTTAAATTTTATATCGTCATTTTCATAATAACCAATAGCTGTAAAATTAATTTTTTAAATTTTTTTTGGTCTAATCAAAAAATTTCAAGGTGAAATAAAACTGTATAAATATATTGTTATGAACTTCAACTCTTCTGTTAGCTTTTGTCTTATTTTATAAATAAATCTGGCTCAGAAAAATTTATTAAAATCAAAGTTTAGACTTCAAAAACCTATACTAAAGTTTTGTAAAGGTCTTTTGCTTTTCACTAAAGAAAAAAATAATAATTTTCGTTTAATTTAAATTATTTCATGAAAAGTTACCAATGAGGTTTTAAAACATATTTAAATCAAAAAACTTTATTCGAGTTTTCTGGTAAAAGTTTTAAAGCTTCGTTTGATTTTATTTTTAAGATAGATTGTTTCACATATGAATGCATATAAGGCAAAAAATAAACTTGTTCATAATGACCTGATTAATTTTACTTTGTCAAAGCTAAGATTGATTAGATTTCAAAAAACTAGAAATAAAATCAAGTTTAAAATTTAAATTTGATCATATGAGTGCAAAAACTTTTAATTTGTTTATTTTGAAACGTTCTTTAAAATACCTCTATGAAGTTAGCCAAATTTTGGTGAGCTGAGTTTCCGAAATTAAATTTGGTGGCATACGTATTTTGATCAAAAAGACTTGCATAACTTTCTGCTGAAACACGTAAACTGCTAAATTTGATTTCGGCTGAAAAATTGTCTTGCCAAAATTCAATTAACTACCTAGAGGTCTTTAAAATATTCATTTGTTAATTAGTTTAATTTAAACAAAAAGTGTGAATAAAGGAAATTAAATTCAACAGTCATATGAACTTGAACTCATTGAGAAGGTGGTGTAAAAAAGTGAAGATGATAATCAACGTTGCACTACTTGTTAACATTAATTTATTTCCTCTTTTAACAGAAGTGACACTTAATATTTAATTATACTTCTACAATTACTAATTATCATTTATTTATAAGATACATTTATTGATCCCTGCCGTGAAACAATAAGGAAAATTTCAATTGCGTTTTTAAATATCTTCGCTTAAGAATATTTATATTATCTAACTTTATTTGTATTTAAATCAAATTTTAGAATTTTCGGCGTAATCAAAACACTCTGAATTTTCTAGTGAAATGATCAACAGCTGACGCAAACTAAAAATTTACAAAAATTTTTCCTTTTTTTGATAATTTCAAAAATTTTTTTATCAAAAAATTTGCAATAAAACATCTGACCAAGGACCTTTTAGCTTGCATTCCTCAACATTCACCGACAAAAAATAAAAGTAAAATAATTTCATAACAAATGCATAAATTTTAATTTTTTTTCTCTACTTTTGACCTTGAAAGAGTAGAAAATGCAGGTCTTGCAAAAATTGTTTTACGCTCTTAATGAGATTAAATTATTTCTCATAAATATATATAAATCTTGTTACTTTTTTGTCTTCATTTACTCACTTGTTTTGCTGTACAAGAATTGCCCTTGAAAAAAAATTTTTCCTTTTATTCTTTGATGGCTTTTAAAGCTTCTGATTATTGCGATTTTTGTTAAATTTGTTAAGGCAATTTTTTATTTTAATTTCATGGTACAAAGTATAAAAATTCACGTCATGAGTTGTTTATCAAAAAATTCTTTATTTATTTTCCTTTATTATGGCAATGAACTTTGTATTATAAATTTGAAACTTTTCTTTGTTTGTTCTTTAGATTATATTTTTAGGGAAATTTGTTTTAAAATTTTTCATTTACATTTAAACGGGAGTTTTTTAAGTTCATTGACTTTTTTAAATTTATTTTTGACTAAATATTTAAGCTTAAGAATTGAGGTTAAATATTTTGATTTTTAAATTTTATTAGATTTTTCTTTTTTAGCTTTTTTATTTCTTGATAATTTTATTCTTGATACTTAAATACAAAATTTTGCAATTTTTTTTTTAAATTTATGATTTATTCAGCAAATAAAATATTTTTTAAGTAGTTTTTTAATATTTTTTAAATTCTTCACTTCTTTAGAATAAAGTTTACAATTTTTTATAAAAACTTTTTATTGTTTTTAAAATTTAACACCGAATTTTTACTTTTAATTTTTTGTTACAAAATTCATTTATTAAAAATTCACTTTGTTGTCATCTCTTCAAGAAATAAATTTTTATCACATTTTCTCACTTTTGAAATAATTTTGTTTCATAATTTTTCTCTAAACAAATTCAAAAGATTTTAAAGACAATTATGCAAGGTAATTGTTTTGTTTTATTCACTTAACAATAGAAAAAAAATAACTTCAATCTTTTCACGTCTTATTGCATTGACATCAGAATAACTTGTGTGTTTTGTCTTCAAATTTTTTTAAACATTGCAAGTCACGTCTGAGAGAAAAAGAAATACACACTGACAAAAGAGAGATCAAAAGTCAATTAAATTGCTGTTTTTTTTTTCATTTTTAGTCTGAAGATCATACAGCGAATTGAGAGCTGCATGTTGCTCACTCAAATATTCATGCTCTTGTTAATATTTTGTGAGCAAACTTCTCTCATTTCTCTTTTATTAAGAAATTTTTTCATGACCGTGACAGTGAAAATTGTTAAAAAAGAGTTTTATTTCGATCAAGGTTTTTTAAATTTTTGTAGCTTTAAAATAAAATTATCATTGAAAAATCAATAAATATCAAAAATTTATATGGAGAGAATCAAAAGTATTTAAAAATTTTGAAATATTTTTGATCATTTTTGATGAAATTTTTGATATTTGAATCGAATTTTCACTTTTTTATTTTGCTTAACAGCCATGAATACTGGCATCGTAAAGAGCCAAAGAATCAATAAAAATTGAATTAAATTGGTAATAGAATAAATAAATGTTTTGACTTGCAATGAAATTATTATTGCTGAACTGCAGTTAGTCAGCAAGCTCTTTTATATATGCCTTACAATTTAAAATTGGGCAGCTTATGCTTTTCTTTTCAAATACCTGATAACTCACACAGAGACTGAATAAATGTAATTTTTAATGAAAATTCTTATTTTTCTCAGTTTATATTTTGCTTTCAATCTATAAAGATGAAAAAAGTTGTAACCGTTTTATATTTATTTCTTCTTATCAATTTGAATTTTTCAAATATTATAAATGATAAGAAAGCAACATTTAATGAAATTAAATTGAAAATTTTTGAAAGATTTAGAAAATACAAAATTCATTCAATATTTTATCTTTATTCTGATGAAGAAACTGAAAACCAAGGATCAATTTTGGATAACATAAATCAAACTTGCTTCAATGAAAAACTAAAATTTCCTGAATATCATTCAAAAGTTGTGTCTGAAATTAAAGGCTCAATAGCTGTGGATTTAGCAACAATTTTATGCAATAAAAAACTGAATGAAATTTTTGACCGAACTTTTCTGAAAAATTTTGATTTAAATAAGCAGCAAGAATATTTCAGACAAGAAGAAAATTGTATAAAATTAAAATTGAACGAAACAGAAATGAATTCAGATTTAATTAAAAATTTTAATTTAAATGAAGAAGAAATTGAAAATTGTAAAAATAATTCAGGAATTTATAAAAATTTAGATAATCCAAAACTTAAAATTTCATTTGTTTGTTCTTGTGATCATGAAGCTGCTTTTAAAGCTCATAAAATTAAAATTATTCGAGCAATTTTAATGGCTTTAACAGAAAATAAAAATTCATTAAAAGTCTATAACGAAATGTTAAAAAATCGAAAAATTTCAAAAGATTTCTATGAA
This sequence comes from Polypedilum pembai, assembly GCA_014622435.1. Lineage (NCBI taxonomy): Eukaryota > Metazoa > Arthropoda > Insecta > Diptera > Chironomidae > Polypedilum > Polypedilum pembai. The sequence continues at coordinate 40,029 of JACWBX010002077.1, read as the reverse complement.
AAATATTTGGAATGTCTCATGAATGATTTTAAATAAAATTGAAGTTCTATTAAGAAGAAAAAAACCAAAGAGAATAACTCTTGAGGTATATCAATGATAGCAATAAAATTCTTAAATCTTTAATAAAAATAAGAAACGTTTTTTTGTTGTGGGGTTTTTTGTATATAACATAAAGCGAAGAGTGAAGATTTAAGTTTGCGTTACGCTCCAAAAAAAGTTTATATGAAGTTTGCGTTACAAAGAAAAAGAAGGTTTATAAAAAGCAAAATATTAGATTACTTAATATCTAAAAATTTTCCTAAAAGTCATTATATTTTGATACTAATGAAATTTTTCTACACTTTATTAAAATTTTTTAATGAAATTTCATTTTCTTTGAGTTAATGAAGAAATCTTGGTATCACTAAGCTTTTAAATATAAATAAAAAAATTTCATTATCTTTTGTTTTTCATTATTGCGATAGTAAATTTAAATTAATAAAATAAATTCAACTATGTAACCCTTAGCACAGAAAAAAGCTTTCAAAATTAATGTAGATTTATAAAAACTTAAAGAAATTAAATAAATTTGAAATATGAGCCGAAAATATCAACAAAAAGTAGAACAAAAAAATGTGCTTATTTCCTGATATTTGACATCATAATACATCAATGTTGTTATTTATAGATACTATTGTTTGTTATTTTCCATTAATAGATTAATCTAGATCTGTACAAACATGCAAGAATAACAACAACGGTGTTGCATTCATAATTTTCTAATATCATTCTCGAAATGAAAAAAGCATAAACAACACAGCACATAATAAGGCGAAATTTATCTTTTATTATGTTTTCTTAACTTAGATTACAAGTTTCACGTTTTGATGCGTTATAGTACTAATTATAATTCTTAAAAAGTTTTATTTTAAAGAAAAGAAGGGTTTTAGAAATGACCCAACATTTTTTTTTATTATTATTTTGCTTCATGCAAAAAAATTCTTATGAAATTTAAATCCACATACAAAAGAAGTCTATAGAACTAGACTGAGCGAATAAACTGTAATTAGATGAAGAAAATATGCACACAAGGTAAAGTACACAAAACATTTGAAAAATTCTTTTTCTTTCTAATGTAAACATAAACAAACAAAAATATCATTCTCACTCTTTTTTTATTCGCAAAAAGTTTCTCAATTAATTGATTGAAAATTGAGAAAAGAAAATTAAATGAGAGAAAGAATTTCTTTTGGAGAGAGAGATAAGAAAAATTTGAGCTTTTTAAATGCAATGATGTTGGCAAAATAATCAACAGTCAACGTATAAAAGTTGTCATTGTCGTATCAGAATATCCTTTTAATCGTTATTATGACAAAAATATTAAATATCAATCAAAACCATAAGGGCAAGTTGTAGTAATTAAAAATTTTCAAAAGATGTCGCTAAAAATATGAAAAAAAGCTCGATATAAAGTTTTAAATTTGTTTATCTTTTACAATGCATAGAAGTAAAAGAAGATAAGAAAAATTTTGATAATATTAGTGCAAATGAACAAAAAAAGCTTTTATAATCTTACTCGCGACATTTAAATTACATTTCTTCAGTTCATTTTGTTCTTTAAACTCTTCAAGGCGTAAAAATTACTTCTGTGAATAATTAAGTAATAAATTTATAAAAATTCAGAGTTGTTTGTATACTAAATTTTTTAAACATTTCAGAGTTGAAAAGCTGCCAAATGGCTGCCGGCTGCCAAATATTAAAATTTTTTCTATCTTTTTTTTGCACCAAACTCTGTTTAAATCACTTCCATTAGGTACTAAATAGCATGTTCTCTTAATATTTCAACGAATTTTAAATAAGCTGATTTTATATAAAAGATTTTAAAAATATCATATAAGTGAAACAAAATTATTGAAAGAAAAGTTATAAAGAATTGAAAATTTCAATAAAAATATTTTTACGATCGTCATTAAATAATTTTTAGTCAAATCTTAAAGAAATTTGAATAAAAAAATTTTTGAAATTCGGCAGCATGGCTACGCAGCCAAGGCAGTCAAAATGCAGCCAGGTTGTCTTTCAACTCTGATACATTTTAAAAATTATTAAAAGTTTAAATTTATATAAAATTAATTGTCTCAAACAAAACTTATCGACTTCTCTTGAAAAAAGAGCCGGCTTTTGTATTTAAGAGTTACATATTTTCCATTTTATTTTTTATTTAATTCAAGATTTACGTTAGACTAGAAAAACGACTCCAAAAACTTTTTAAAAATTTATCCTTGCGAAATTCAAAAAATAATTTAATCATAAAATAATTACAGGCATTTAAATATGGATGAAACTCGCTTTCAATTTTACTTGATGCACATCGACAGAAGAAAATGGGACTCGAAACCCTATTATAATTTTAGACGCACTTATTGTGCGGCATTAAATTCTATAGCACGAGGAAGAATTGGTCCTATATTAGCAAATGAACAAGCTTCAAAAGAGTGGCACAAAATGTCATCAGCACAAAAAGAACAATTTCGCTTGTAAGAATAAACTTTTAACATTCTTTCAAATACTTTTTTTTTTATCCTTTTATTTTAAGATAAAAAGTTGTAAAAAATACACCAAATTTCTACAATTTAACAACAATTTTATGAGAAATCGGCAAATTTTTGAGATTTATAATTTTCTGTAAAACATACATAATAAAAGTTTTGTAAAAAGAATTAAAATTTGCTTTGAAAAAATAGAATAATTTAAACAAAATAATTATTACTTCTTCTTTAGATATAAAAAGTGTTTAAATTTTTAGGAATGTAAAATAAAAATGATTGCGACATTTTTTTATACAAAAACACGTTAAAAATTCTTATAAAATTTAAATCCACATACAAAATAAGTCTATAGAGCTAAACATATCAAATACATTTTATTTAGTTGAAAAAACATGCATGCAAGGTAAAGTACAAAAAAACGTTTAAAAAATTCTTTTTCTTTCTAATGTAAACATAAACAAACAAAAAATATCATTCTCACTCTCTTTTATTCGCAAAAAGTTTCTCAATTAATTGATTGAAAATTGAGAAAAGAAAATTAAATGAGAGAAAGAAAATTTTTAGAGAACAAAGAGAGAATTTTGCAAAAGAAAATCTTTAGAGAGAAAGAGAAAAAAATCCTTTTAGCAAAATTTAAAGACTGAAACTTTTATTTAATTCAGATCGATTGGAGCTACTTAGCCGGTGAGAAGTAAAATCGGAAAAGAGAAAATTTTACTTTGATCATAGAAAGATAAATAAACCAGAAATAGTTTATAAAAGATTCTTATTTATTTAAATTGGTGATTATAAAAAATTTAAGGTGTAAAAGTGAAAAATATTGGCAAAGAAAAAATAGTCAAGGACAAGATAGACTTTATTGTTAAGAAAATTTTAAAATTTTTTGTCATGTGAAATATTAAAATTTTTGGACAAAAATTGAAAGTTAAATTTTTTATTAAGAAAAATATGATTTAAAAAATTTCTATCTGAATGAATTCCGCATTTAAAAGTTCAAAAAACAATTTTAATAACACATTCTACTCTGGCAGAAGAAAATTTGTAAAAACTTCTCAAAGATCAAAACGAACAGAAAATATGAAAATAAGAAAATTTTGTTGCTGCTTCAGTCTTGAATTTGGAGCATTTGTAATTGGAGTAGTTCGACTCATATGGGCGTCAGTTGATGGATTTTCAAAAATTACTGGAGGTTTTTCACTTTTGTTTCAAGAATGTAAGTAAATTTTTTATACGAAGTGAAGTATTTGAATTAGTTAAAGATTTTAGAGACCTACGTAAAATATTTTGAAGATTTATTCTAAAACTCTAAATTAAATTTAATCATGAACTATTTAAGATGCTAAATAAATGAAGTCTTAATAAGTTTTGTTGTAAATAAAGCTTGAAAATGTTTTTATGATTTGATTTTATAAAGAACTTTAATCAAACGTATTTGACTTAAACCATGATAATTTTTCTTTATTCAACTTTATTGTGTTCAATAAAATCAGTAAAATGTATTTATTTGGTTATATTATTGAAAATAAATTGAAATCAAAAAATTCTCAGGCTTTGTATGCGACAACTTTAAAAATTGACACTCTAGTATATTGCCTGTAGATTACAAATATGATACAAAATAATTATAAAAATGTTTTTAAATAAAAATAAAACAAAAACAATCAATCTTGACTATTTAGAATTTTGTCAAATGAGTTTCAAAAAATATTTTAACAATGAAAATCTCAAATACTTCTTTGTATTTGAATGGATAATAAATTAATTAGAATTCTTTAAAAAATTTTAACAGAAATTAAATAATTGATCAATTAATTTAATTAATTAATGTAGAGTTCTGAGCTGCCTTGATGGGTCAGTGGTAAGACGCTGGCCTAGCAAGCTGATGGTCCTGGATTCAAATCCCGAGGTGGAAGCCTTGAGGATTCTGAATTTTCAGGTATTTTTCACGCTCAGAACTTACTGCTATCGGATCGCAGTATAAAAGGTAAGGTCCACCGACGAATATTACGAGAACGTCAGGCTCATCCCCTGTCTTCATTAAACGTATCGTCGGAATGATGAATGACTCGTTGTTGTAACGGAACACGCTTCAAAATGGAGCAGTCACATAAAACGCCCTACGCTTCACAGTGGAATAACAGGAAATCATCATCAATTAATTTGATATAGCCATTTGACAGTTGGTAATTTGTTACAAAGACCCTTGAAGTCAGACATCAATTTGCTATTAAGATCAATTTTTTAGAAGTCATGACTATATTGATTTTAAACTTTAACCAACTCTGAATTGATCTTAATAACGATAAATTTATTTATATATTTTAAAACTTATTTCTTTAGTATAATTTCTTTATGATCCTTGAATAGGGAAATTTTTTATTAGTTAAAATCAAATTAAGAAACTTTTGAAAAGAAATATTTAATTTTTTTAAAAATGCTAATTTTATTTTATTTTTCAAAAACTAATTGAGAACTTTAATTTAAAATCAAGTTTAAATCCACAACGATTTTAGTATGGAAGATTCATCATTTAAGTAAATTTTTGTATTGACTGAGTTGTACCACTCTGTTTTCATAAAAATTTTATGTTTTATGCTTTACAAAAAATTTAATGAATTTCTCTCAAAACATTCAAAATCCAAATTTGGAAATTTTAAATGTATTTCTAAAAATAATCGTAATAAAAGATCAAATCAGCCTCAAAAAGCAAATCGTTGTCTATAATTGACTCAATAATGAAATAAATCCTTCCAATCTGCCACAATTAACGCCATTAACACATTGTTCCGCTTTATTGTAAAATTAACCAAAACTCTCAATTGTTCCTACTTGGAAAAAATCTGCCTTTCATCCATTACACACTTTTTCTCATTTTCCATAAAAAAAATTTTTTTTTTTGCTTCATTTAGATCAAAACAAAGCAGAAGCAATTCGTACGATTTATTTCGGTATCTACATATTAATGGCATATGGAATAAGCTCAGCATTGCTTGTGAGTGGAGTGTTAAAAGTAAGTAAATTATTTCGTATTGAAAGAAATCCAAACAAATCTTTAATCGAGCTAATAAATTTTTTCACCTCGCGATTTTTGATCAATTTAAATTTTTTTTCATTCATTTCAGCGTCAAATTGAGTCAATACAGTGCTATCGTTATACAGCTCGAACCACCACATGCATCCTATTTATCGTATCAATTGCTCTCATCGCTAACACACGAGCAATTTTCTGGCGATTGAAATTTACCGTCTCAGATGCCGTTCTAACGCTGCTATATACTGCCGTGGAAATTTACTGTCTGTACGTTGTCGGATCGCTTTATGGGCAGTTGAAAGCTGAAAATCAGAAGGAAAAAGATCTGAATAAAGAAAAACAATTACAGCCTTATATTATCACAATCAGTGATGTCCATATGAATGAAAATATTGTCTAAAAATAAAAAAATTTTCTATTAAAATGTGACAAAAAGTTTTGATATTTTTGTTTTACTTACAGTCAGCAACAGAAGAAGAAAAATTTTTTACGAAAAAAAATTTCTATTTAATAAACAAATTGAAGAGTTTTTATGTAAACTTATGATGTCATAGAGTAAAGAGAATACTTTTCCACACTTAAACGTCATTAAAAGTTTTTCTTTATGTAAACATTTAAGTAATGATTGCAGAAAACTTTGTGTATTTTTCAAAGTATGAAAATATTTGAAATTTTTCTTTGATTTTTATTTTTGTAATGCAAAATTTAATATTTTTTAATTAATGTAAAATTCACAAGAATTTTTTTAATCATTTTCAAAGATTTCGTTCGATTTGAATAATCGTTTGATAAAAAGGACAGAAAATTCTCATTATATGATTTTCTGAAATGAATTAACTCATTTTGTTAGTTTCTTTGATAGATCAATCATCTGCTCTAGAATTTAGGCTCATTTCAATCAAAGACTCTCACTCTTTTGTAAACATCTATTTTTTTTTTTTATTTATTTATTTGTCTCCTTTTGAGACTAAGTAATAAGAAGCAAGGAAGAGCCATATATCTTGGTCTTAGGCCTTGCACAATATACAAGGTACAAGTGTAATAACTAATCTCAGTGAACAAAAAGTTCGTTTAAGAGATATTATTCAGACATTAATATAAACATATCGTTATGGATTTTAATTTGAACATTAATTTGAACTTAATTTTGAACTTGTGACATGTAAACAAACATTAAAATTTGAAGTGAGACAATAGAAGTTAAAATATTTTGATGAAAAAGTGAATTTTCATTTAGTGTCAATTAATTAAGGTAGTTATTGATGAAACAGCTAGCCATAAAGCTTTCATTTTTAATATGTCGAGTCAGATTCCGCTTAAATCGATGAGCATCATTTAAATCTCGAATTTGTTTTGTAAACATCTAAAATATTGATTAACTACAGTGGTAAAAAGTTTTTCATTAAATCGTGACAAACTTGTGAGCCAAATTATTTTTGCATCACACTTCAACAAAAAGTCTTTTTCGCATACCAAAAAAAACTTCTTTCATTAGAAATTGATGAAAATTTATTGAAAATTTAAAAATTTTAAGAGTTCAGAAATAAATGACAGTTGTTTAATTATTTTTAAAATTTTTTGTGTCACACCTAAGTTTTAATTACGACTTAGTAATGTGATACGGCACAGCAGTTGACCATAGATTTACTGTAAACATTTTTTTCTATAGAACTACTTTAGAAATTTCATAGTTGAGTATATTTTTTGATATATTTAAGTTTTTGAAAGTTAAATTAAAGCCTGAGAAAGTTTTTAAATTTTCTAAATTTTTTTCATTAGTTTTTGTTGAAATCAAAAATTCTCAAACCTTGATTCAAAAATGTTAATGTTTTTGTTTCATGCAATTTGTTGTAAATTTGCTAAAATGAAAAATTGCCATTTAGAATTTCATTAAAATTTTTATTTTCAATAGTTTTAGTTAAAATTTTACTTTTTTGAATTTTATCAATTAAATATTTTACACCATGAAAAATCAACATATTTTTCTTCTTTAGATTTTAAAACTTTAATATTTTCGAAAGTTCAAGAATAAATTCAAATATTACAGTTTGAATCGACATTTAGCGTGTTTTTATAAAAATTGTTTGAGTTTCAAGGTCTTGCAAGAAGCAAATATTGACTCTTATGTGTATTGCGGTTGTTAAAAGATTACAATTACTTTTTCAAATATTTTGCTTCAATTGTTGCTTTCAGTTAAAGATTTTATTTTTTAAGATTTTAATTTGAATTTTTCAGTAAACATTTTAATTTTTGTTTTGCCTTCTTGAATGTTGCGTGAAGTAATTTTTTCCCCTAATTAAACCATGCAAGTTTTGTTCTTGTATGTTCATGGCATTCAATAGTTTTTATATTTTGACTCACTAAAATTCAATTTTTAAATTATTTCGAAACAGTGACTAATTTTTTTTATTGTCGCCACTCTTATCTATATAAAGATCAAATACCCAAAAAGTATTCTTATCCCTTAGTCAATGGTGCACAAATATTTACAATTTAATTCTTTTCGACGTGACTAATCCAATTTTGTTTTGTTCTTATTCTTAATTATCCTCATATTTCGCATTTTTCGAGACCATGTCTCAAATTAAATGTTTACTTATGAAAAATATTTTGTTTACTCTTCTTAGAACTCTATTTGAAGTTTTTCGCTCACAATTTCATGCTCTCTTTTCTTCATTACGTCTTGACAGTTTGAAGTGAATGGATCGTGATTTATTTTCGAAAGTATTGAATGCAATTGTTGTGAAATTAAAAAGAAAAGATTATTGAAAAATAATTAATAAAAATTTAAAGAAGTGAAAAAGTGGAGATAAAAAATATTTCATTGAAAAAAGTAATTTTTTTTTGTGTTACAATGCAGATCGAAGATAAATTGTAAGTAAAAATACTTTTCTAATTTAATACTCAATGAAAAAGAATTGAAAAATTATTTTCATTTCTTTTTTCAACTAGAAATTTTGCTAAATTTCTTTCTTGCCTTATTTTTAAATTTAAATGAACTTATTAAATTTTTATTTGAGAAAATGTAGCGTTAAGAAGTAGCATGATATTTTTACTAATTTTTAATCAAGGAAAGGAAATTATTCGGATACTGATAAAATATTTCTTAAATTTCTATTTGTCTCCAACTATTTCTGATTATTTGCAATTATCTCCCAAATCTCTGATTATAAACGAAAAAAGTATCTGTAATATCAGCAACTATCTCCAATTATCTCTTAAACTACTCGTTTCCACACCTTGTTTTTGATTCAACATTAAAAAATGATTTTAAAAATTAATTTTATCTTAAAAATGAATTTTCGAGCGTTATAAATCAGTGTAATACAAATTTAAAGAGGTCTATTCAAATATTACAAGATATAACGAAAATCTAAGTACGCATTTTGCTAAATTTATTTTTTTTGTTATTGTTTTGTATGATAATTGCGTTACAAGAAGACTGACAAAATAGTTTATGAAAAAAAAATTAATATTCACGATACGTAACAACAATAGATCCCCTATAGATATGTTTTAAAAATGTTTTTCTTTTAAAAATTTTTATAAGAGTTTAATATATAAGTAAAAAAGTGTAGAAAATTCTATACCTTAATTGATAGAAAAAATATTTTTATTTATTTTTCTAATAACTATTTTTTTTTCTTCAATTTTATTCAGCAAAACAATTTACCTTCATTTACTCATCGTTTTTTTATTCATTCATAATTCTTCTCAAACAACGCTTATCTGCAAATTCGGCATCGTTGGTTGGGATACAATTTTGAAAACACCTTACGCTTGTGAAGTCAAATCACTCAACGTCACCTCTCGTATATTGATAACACGCATTGAAGGTCATCAATCATTGATAACTTCTGCTCATTCTAATGTCAATGCTCTTCAAATTCGTGATCAAATTTGTGAGATTTTCCCGCGTGGAATTGACAAATTTTTTACTAATCTTGAAGGAATTGCTGTACAAAGATCAAAATTAAAAATTGTGACGAAAAATGACTTGAAACCGTTTACAAAACTTAAAAGTTTGTCACTATTTGGAAATCATTTGAAATCACTCGAATTTGGACTTTTTAAATACAATCCAAACATTGAATTAATTTCATTTTTTGACAATCGCTTGGAACATATTGCTGAAGATCTTCTTGATGGAATGACTCAATTGAAATTTGCATATTTCACCAATTGCAACTGTATCAACTTTTCTGACGATAATTTAAGAAATTTTGTAATGCTCAAAGCAAATTTAAGAGCAAATTGTAGTTCGACCATTGAAATGAGAAACTTTTATGAACTTGAAGCCAAAAATGATCGAACTGAAAGAAATTTTAATGCATTGGTTAGAAAATATAAGCAAAAGTCAAGTGAGGCAAGAATTTTGAATGTTGAAATGAAACGACTTGAAAATTTGTCAAATTCAACAGAAAATAATTGCAAGATTAATGATGAAATGTCACTCAAGCTTGAATTTTGTGAGGAAAAATTGAAAACTTTCCATCTTGATGTCGATGAAGTTGAAGTAGTTTGTGATCATTTTAATGGAAATTTGTGCATTGTAGAAGACATGATGGTCATGAATGATCACACAAGACTTGTTGGTGCCAAAACTGTTGATAATATAATGAAGAGAGAAAATTTAGTGCAAATTTCTGAACAATTCAACGGAAATTCAACTAATTTATGGACAAATTGGAATGAGAAAGAAAATTTTGAAGAAATTTCCTCAGATGTAGTTCAAAATCAAGAAAAACAAAACACAACAAAACTTCACACAATTTTACATACCATCAACGTGAGTTTTGACAATCCAACGAACACAACAAAAATTATAGAAACTCAAAAAGTCACAACTAAATTTGGCGATCTTTACTTCACTGATTCAGAAAAAGTTCAAGAACTTTGGATTGTCAGTCACAATCTTCACTTTTTACCAATTAATATCGGTGAATTTTTCCCGAATCTTAAAGATTTGCGAATAATGAAATCAAAAATAACAAAAATTAGTGCAAAATCGATGACAAATTTGGAAAAACTTGAAGTTTTGATGATGCCAAAGAACGAAATTGTTGATGTTGAAGAGAAAGCTTTCGAGGATCTTCAAAATTTGAAAGTTTTAGATTTGTCGGACAACGAAATTGACAGTTTGTGTAAATATGTGAAAGTTGATAAAATAAATTTGAAATCACATGAAGTTTATGACCAAAATCATCAATTTTATCCTACTGAAAATGACTATGTTGATTTAGACGACGAAGTCTCCTCAATTCATTCTCAAAATCAGCATGAAAATTGTCGCAATTTCAACACTTTCTCGCCTCTCATAAATCTCAGAGAAATAAACCTTCAAGGCAATAAAATTTCTTATATCAACTGGAAAGTTTTTGAAAATAACAAAAATCTTGAAATCGTCAATTTGAAAAACAACAAGATCTCTGAGATTGGATCAAATTTCGATTTGCAAGCGATAAAAGTTCTCGACTTGAGTGAAAATAATTGTATTGATGCAACATATCCAGTAATGAGTCAAAACATGATGATGGAGGTATTTGATACGAATTGCAGTGTTGGTGTTACATTGAAATGTATATTTGAAGATCATTTTGGTGGTGAGTGGAAATTTTTTTTTCTCATAATTAAATTTCTAATTATTTTCATTTGATAAAATTTTTCTTTTTAGACTACAGTTGTCGAGCAATAGATCTAACAATTGACAGTGAAAATACAATTTTCACACAAGTCTCAGGAATTCATCAGCTTTTAATGACAAATGGAGATGTTAAAAAACTCATAATTGCTGATCAAAACACAAAATTCTTCCCAAGCGTTCATACCATTCTTCCAAATGTGACGAAACTTGAAATAATTTCATCGAAATTGACAAAAGTTCCGAAATTGTTAGATTTTGAAACAGTTGAAATCACAGCAAATGATATTCCGAAAATTGATGAAAATGTTTTCGATTATTCACCGAAAATTGAAGCAATTGATCTTTCGAACAATAAAATTTCATCAATTCCACAAAATCTTTTTGCTTTTCTCATGGATTTGAAATATCTCAACATTTCGAGCAATCAGTTAACAACACTCACGGCAAATTTCATTTCACCTCAAAATTCAATTGAGGAATTTTTCGTAAAAAACAACATGTTGACAAAAATTGATTCGGACATTGTGAAATTTCTTGCTAGAGCAAATATCATCGAATTCAGTGGAAATATTTGTGTGGATAATAAATTTTATCGAGCTGCTGATAATGAGAAGAAAATCATGGAAATCTTTGGTGAGATTGAGTTCAAATGCAAGTAATGAAAGAAAATCGATTGATCAAATATTTGTTTAATTTGTTTAAAGACATAAAAGACATTTTTATTTCATTTTATCGTTAAAATTTTAAAGAATTTTTATTCGGTTTATTAAGTTTTAAATACCAAAATTTATCAAAGAAAAAAATTTATTTAATATTTCAGAAGAAATTCCTAAAATTTATAACAAAACAGATAATTAAAAATTAGTTTTTGCATTAAAAGCTTTCAAATCTTTTATAATATAAAACTCATAAACTCATATAATAACTTGATAAAACTCAATAATGAATAAAATTTTAAACGAAAGTATTATTATAATTCAAATATTTCCAGCAAAAAGTAATCTAATGAAATTTTTATAATTTTTAGAAACAAAAAATTATTTAAAGAAGAAAAAGCATATTTAACTATGTTTTTAAAGATTGAATTTATTTTTCGAAAATTTATTGAAATGTAAGCCAAGTAAATATTTTTGGGTTTCTGAAAAACAGTGTTTTTAGAAAACAGCTGTTTGCTATTTTTGATTTTTGTAAAGCAGCTGTTTTTGCTGTTGCTGTAAATAGCAATCAGAAACCCTATTTCTTTTACTTATTCAGTAACGAAAAGTTCCAAAAAAAAAAAAGAATTTTCTCTTTATAACGATTTTATTCGAAAATGTAATTACCTAAGTAACTAAAAATATGTTGCATTTTTCTTTTTACTTGATATGCAAAAGTCATATAAATGAAAATAAATAAAAAAAAAGTAATGTATTTGTAGTTACTCGAATTTCTAATCAAATATCGAAATTTTAACTTTTTTATCAAAATTTCTGTTTTTTTATTAAAAAAACTGATATTTTTCTCTCAATAAAGATTTTTGAAAACAAAAAGTAAATTTTTTAGTTTCTTTTTATCTGTTTCAACACACTTTATTAAAGTTATTATTTTTTAGTTTGACAACGAAGCACTACAGAAAATAAAATCTATTTGAATGATTAAAATACTATGATTATTAATTTCTTATTTCTCAAACAAAAATAAATTTTTCTAATTTCAATTTTTCGATATTACTCTTATATATAGAGTTGTGCTAAATATTAAAAATGCTTTATTCATTTTCGACAATAATTTTAACTTCAATAGCTTCCATAATTTTATTATTCGTCTTATTTATCATATCAATCCGCAAGATTACTGTTTGTGGTCCTTGTAGTGAATTCATCAACATAACTAAAGATCTTGTTTGTTGTTTTTTAATGCTAAAAATATTAAGTTTTCATTAATTTCATTTAGAGTCCAAAATGGTTTTGTTTTTTAGCCACGAATAACTAAAATCCAACAAATTTTTATTTTAGTCAGTAAAAATCATCGACTGAAGAAAATAATAAATTTTAGTTAGTCATGAAACAATTTTGCACTTTGATTTTGACAACGAGGGAATAGACACTGGGGTTATTTATTTTTGCTCTTTTTGCTCCAGTGTCAATCTCCTCGTTTACAAGTTTTCTTACCTAAAATCATTAATTGAAGCAAGTTTAATTTTTTCACTTTTTGGAAGAATTTTAATTTGCATTTTGAAATCAACTTCAGTCTTCAACGATTTTGTTCTGATATTATAAACTGGAATTCCATATTTTGGTAATTTCATATTTGACGGAAGCTGCAATGTCTTAAAAGACATATATTTTGGCAATGTTTTACATTTTGCTGTTTCGCATGGCTTTCGAATGCATTTTCTAGTAAAAAATTTCAAATTTATTTCATTGAACAAAATAATTAAATAAAATTTTTTTAAGTTTATTACTCACGTAATGTTACGTCCACCAACAGTTGGATGATGCTTGAAATTTTCAGGACAATCAATTCCATTGTTACATGAATAACCACCGATGAAATTTCTGCATGGTTTAATGCCGCAAATTCCTTTATTTTCTTTACATTCATTAATGTCTAAAAAATAAATATTTCAAATTTTAAAAAATTAAATTTTTCGAAATTTTAGTCAATTTAATTAAAGAAGAATTTAAATATGAAATTTTCGATAACAGAATTGTTAAACTACTGGTCCGTAGCTAATTGCCAAAATCTACTGTAGCCTAATGGCTACTTTTTGAAAAGTATAATTGTAGGACAAAATCTACTGTAGAAATTTTCTTTTAAAAATTAGCAAAAAGCTACAAATTAGATTCTTTTTTTTACAACTTTAGTTGATAGCTTTAATCTTTTTACCTTCACAAATTCTTTTATTTTTTCCAATTCTCATTCCATTCGGACATTTGCATTTGAAAGATCCTTTGACATTTACACAATGATGTGAGCAAGCATTTGAAATTTTACATTCATCAATATCAATACATTTATTGTCAACACTTTTGTATCCTCTTCGACACATACACTTGTAACTTCCAAACGTATTGACACAAATTTGGTCACACAAGCTGCTGTTTTCATTACATTCATTGATGTCCTCACAAACGCCCGAAATATTGTTTATTCTAAAACCATCGGAGCAAATTGTGTCGAAAATCATCATTTTCATATCTCTACATTCCATTGTTTCATAGTCAAGCTCAAAACCTTCACGACAAATGTCTTTTGGAATACATCGATAACTGCCAATTAAATTCTCGCATTTCTGATCTTCATAGCAACCATTGTTGACAATTAAACATTCATTTATATCCTCACATTTTAAAAGATTTCGATTCCATTTGTAGCCTAACTTGCAGGCGATGCTGTTAATATTTTTACGAACTACACGTGACGTAGTCTTTGTGCAACAATTTGCAATCATTTGAGATATTGAAGGTGATAAATTGATTGGAAGATTTTCGCATGTATGATTTAGTGCTGCTAAATATTTGCCAATTTTACAGCCTTCACAGCAAGCTTTGGGAGCGTTTGATTTTCCCCGACATTTTTGGTCAAATTGTTCATGAAAATTTTGACCGCAATTTCGTGGAATTTTTGATAACTCGCAACAAAATTTGATAGTTGACCGACATAAACCAGTTGGTGGGTTAGCAACAGATTTGTCAATGCCTTTGTCACTGCAGTCGTCGAGATGAGAACCAATATTGCAGCAATGCGTCAGCATAACGTCAATCGATGCTAAAAAGAATTAATTGATTAAAATTGATGCTCGTCAATCAGCGAAAGTGATTGCGGTTTTGCGATTTTGTGTCAATTGAATATTTTTGTTTACGTTACGGTGAGAGTTTGTGGATGAAAAATGTAAGTTAATTGGAGATTAATATTGATTTAAAACTAGGGTTGAGGTTTTTATTGTTAAGAAGAAATTTAATTTTAAAATTTCAAAAAAATAACAAAATTTACCGAAAACAATAAAATTTTATTTTAACAGGATTCTGTAAATAATTTCATTTTAATTAATCATAGAGTATGAAATGAAAACTTCTGGTAAATTTTATTGAAATAAATTTTGAAAAATTATTGTTTTAACCTACTGCAGTGGTGTCCAATTTATTTGTCGCGGCGAAGATTTAAGTGTGTCGCGAAAAAAAATTATTGGTCGAAAGGTGTCGTCAGACAAGGTTGAACAACACTAAGCTACTGATACAACATAGCTGATGAGAAAAGTTACAGGAAATAATTTTTCAATTCAATTTCCCTCTATTATTTAACTCATAAATTAAAATGTAAGATTGTAAACAAAACGTTAAACTTTAACTAGAAAACTATTTAAGGCAAAAGGTAACCATATTCATTGTCTTTTGAATTTTTCGATTATTAAATTATACAAACGAACGTTCTTCACATTAAATTAAGCCAGTAAATAAAAGTCAAATATACTTCATTTAGTTTCTAAAAAATCAGTGAAATCAAATAAAAACTTAAACTTATGTCTTGTTTTAAACTAAATGAAAAATTATAAATTTTAAATTTTAAGAGTCTTTTATTACTCAATTCCTTTCACTCTATTGTAATTAAATTAATTTATTCAAAACGCTTCTTGTGTTGAATTGTATCTGATAAGATAAAAGTGTAAAATAAACATGTAAAGAATTAATGAATGCAAATCAGAACAGCAGCTGATTATACTTTAAAGTGTTTAAATGAGATATATTTTACAAGACATATAGAATTAATTTCTTTAGTTTCTAACTTTTCGAAATAAGTAAACATTTTTTCAAAGAAAACAACTCCTATTAAGAGGAACAGATTAAAGTTTGGAATTCGAAAATTTCGTATGAAACTATCAAAACTTTTTTCTGAATGCGATAAATTTTATAAAATTGTTATCATTTGGTATCAGTTGTTCTTTTAGAAAAATAAAAAATTTCTCATATTTAATTATTTCATTACTCTATCATTGTCATAAGATTATTTGCAAATGAATCACCTTATCATTGTATATATAATCTCACTTGTTGCATATTATTTTTGTTTTTATTTTCACAGCTGTATTTTCACACTTCCCCATGTTTGTATGTATTTTCATAACAAGAAAAATTGTCACAAGAATAATTAATAATAACAACTTATAAGAAGCTGAACTTTAGAGGTTAATGAACTTTAAATCTCTCATATGAATTTCTCATTGATTTTAAAAAGTTTTTCGTAAATATTTCAGAGTCAAGATCAAAATATAAAGTGAATTTGATTGAAACATTTTAAATCTATTTATTAAGTATTTTGAATGAAATGTCAAATATGATGATCTTAAGAAAAAATCAAAAGATTTGAAAAAGGATTTTAAAACGATACAGTCAAGTTTAAATCCACAGAAACGTACTTTACTAAAAGGATATTATGTAAAATTTGCCGTCTTAACATAATTTCTATATGGATGGAAAATTAAAAATAATTGTTGTAATTGTAGATGTCTTCGGTCTACGGTCTGCGCGTAGATTTTGTCTAGATAGACGAAAGTTGTAGACTGTAGACAAAAGCTTTCACCAAATTTTTAAAATTAAGTTTTAAATCATTTTCCTTTGTTAAAAAATAAAATTAAAATTTCTTTACTTACCGTTTGAAGTTGCAAATGTAAAGTATAAGAAGCCATTAAGATAAATCCAAAGTATCCAAGTTTTTATCATTTTTAAAGTTTATGGTCTGTGATCGAATTTTAATTATTTTTAGTTTATTTTTTATTCTAATTTTAAAATAACTTTTTTATCTTTTAATTTAAAAATTTATTTAATTTTTAAATGAAATTTATTTGAACTCAAAAAGTTTTTCAGTTTTGGAAACTAAAAGTTTCTAAAAAATCTTAAACGATTAAGTTTGTCATTTAAAACTTTATCTTTTCTTTATCTTCAAAATTTTCTTATCAAATTTTTTATTTCACAACTATCATAATTACAGTATCAAAACAATTTGATATTTTTCTTTGCTACCGTTTCTCTCAACTTCACGATGCTTAATGAATGAAATCATGAAAAAAGTAAGTGTGAAATAAAACGCCAGTTGAAGTAAAATGAGCGAGAAAGCAATTTGAATATTTAAGAGAATAAAAAAGAATTTTTTGCCGGGTGACAATTTTTCACTCTCCTCTTTTTAATGTTTTTGCTCTCTTTATAGTAAATTTTTATAAATTATTTTTCAATAATTTTGCAAAACTTTCATTCTCATTTCAGCATTCAACTATTTCAGACTTGTTTGTTTAATTGTTAAAGAATTAATAAAAAGTGCATGTGCAAGAAATATTTATTAAGTGGAAAAATTATGAAAAATGAAACTTCTTAAGAGACTCGTGTTTCTATTTGTGATTATTTCTGCATTTCAATCAATGCAATGTTCCAAAATTGGTATGAAAATCAATACTTTTAAGTTTTTTAGTGTAAAACTTTTGAATTTGTCCTAATTTATGTTTTAAGATTTGACCAATTTTAATTTTTGCTTAAATAATCAATAAACTTTTAATGCTCTAAAATCAAACATTTCAATGATCAAAAAATTTAAAGTAAAATATTAAGTTTTTACTTTAAATTCAGTTTTAAAGTTTCAGATGTGTTGAAAAATACGCATTCATCAAAATTGTTTATAAAAGTAGATTTTGTGAAAATTTTGCTTGATAAATTTTTTTTATGGATATTAAAAAGCAAAGGGTTTGACCTTTTGATATATTATAAAAAACTTTGTTGTTTTGAATTCATCAATTTTCGTTTTGGAATTTGAATTTTTTCACCTTCAAAGATTTTAGTTTTCTTTTTATTAAAATTTTAGATTCCTCAAAAAAACTCAACGAATGTTGTTCCTTTGGAAAATCGCGTGCTGCCTCGAAATCTTGCACATATTTCCAGTTTCCTTTCAAAAATATTCCAGCAAACCTTCACAATTTATGTCAACAAAAAATCATCGAATGCTGTCGAAAACAACGCGACATAAATGATTGTAATGCAGGAAATGATGCAGCTTATTCAAGTAAATCATGTTACAATGCTAATAGAAAATTTATGGTGAGCAAGTGAAAAAAATTTTCTCAAATTTCTGCTGACATTAAATTTCATTTCAGGCTTGTTGCACACAATGCAAAATTGGTATAGAATTTGCAAAGCTTGGACGAGAATGTGAAGTGACAGCCGTTAATGTTGATCCACTTGAAGCCATGTCCAGGACAAAATGTTGTAAGGATCAAATTTTGAGTAGTGATGAAGAAAAAAGCATTGGTGAAGAAAACAGTTCATATCAAGACGAATCAAACGAAGAAGATTCAATATTTTTGGCAAGCAGCTACAATAATGGCAATAAAAAAGAACCATGTGATGACAATCATTATTGTGATCATAATTGCATTATTGAGGGTGGGCATCAAAAATGTACTTGTAATCAAGGCTTCGAACTCCAATATGATAGAAAAACTTGCAAGTTAAAATCACCTCATGAAATTAGACAAAAAGTTTTCAAAAAATGCGAAAAAGGATTTTTCTTGAATGATTTAGGAAATTGTGAAGACATCAATGAATGTGAAATTGAACATAATGGTTGTGGTGAAAATTCTATCTGTAGAAATAGGCATGGCTATTATGAATGTTTACCAAAGGATATTTGCAGTAAAGGCTTTCGATTTAATATTGAAATGAAATTATGTGAAGGTAAGAAGCCAGGCATAGTCACACAATAGTTCAAGTTTCACCTATTTGATCTATTTTTATTCTTTGACACAAAATGTTTATTTTTAAAGAAAATTTAAACCAAAATCTTGAAGTGAACACATGAAAAGCTCAGTAGCGGGAAAAATAACAAAATAGGAGTAAATAAAAGCATTAAAGAATGCTTCAAGTTGCTCTTTATTGCTATCTATTTCTATTTATTTGCTCTTTCATTGTGTGTTGATGTCTACCGTCTTTCCATGATCATTAGAGCCGCCTCTTATTTTCGAATTTAAGAGCCACTATTTGTATGGATTTTCGAATTTTTATATGCTTTTCGAATTCTTTGGCTTGCTCGAATATATGTTCGGCTTTTATAATCGAGGGTAGACGGTAGACCAAATCAGGGTTGGAAATCTATTGACAGATGAAATCTGTCGATAGACAAAATCTGTTAAAAGATTTTTCTGTGACAGATTTTTCTGTTTTTCCAACCCTGGGCAAAATAATTGAAATTTCAAAAAATTATTTCAAATGATTTTCAAAAATTTGCTAAAGTTATTTGTTTTATTTTTTTTTTGAATTTTTATTTTATTTTTAGACATCAATGAATGTCGAGAATTTTCAAACGATTGCAAACCAGATCAACACTGCAACAACACGATTGGAAGTTTTTTCTGTTCTAACAAATGTATACAATATGAATGTCGTAACAGTCCTGAAGAAGCAACAACTTTCCCAACAACGAGATCAATCACTCGTAGAAACTGGATTCCATTCCGTCCAAAAACAACGATTGCTCCAGATTTAATAATAAAAACTGAAGGATGTCCTAAAGGTTTTGAAAGAAATCATCGAGGTGCTTGCGTTGGTAAGAATTCAAATTTTAAAAATTTTTAAGTTAAATTTTCAAACAAATTTACTTTTAAATTTTTATTGGATGCTGAAGACTGAGTTAACTTCACAACGTTAAATTTTCCAACCTTGTGAAGTTAGCTCAGTCTTCAGCAGTCAACATTTTCATAGACAGCTCGACCGAATTGTTACAATTTCACTTACATAATTTCGGTCAAATTGTCAACTAAAAGTTTAGCCTATTTGTCTATTGAAATGTGCAAAAAATCTGTCGACAGCTGCTTTGAAATTGAGCACCAAATTTCTTTGAATTTAAAAGCTTTTTTATTCACTGCTAATAAAAAATTAATTATACATTTTTTTATTTAGACAAAATTTTTAATGAAAATTTTTAACGACATTTCTGCCAACAAGTCTAGAACATTTTTGACTGAATTATCTAACAATTTTTCGGTTGCTATTATTTCTATCAAATTGTCAACAGATAGTTCAGACTAAAATAACATGATTTTAAAATTGTCTATTTAATATTTAAAATTTTTTAGATATTGACGAATGTCTCAACAATCCATGTCCATCCCATCTTAAATGTATTAATCGCAATGGTGGATATACATGTCAAAGGTCATCATGTCCTGACGGTTACAAGCTTAATGGAACAACTTGTGTCTTCATTAATAATTGTGACAGTAATCCGTGTCCAATAGGTTATGACTGTATTCATTTTCCAAACAGTTTTAAACATACTTGTAGAGTAAGAAATTGTCAACCTGGCTATAGACGCAACTTTAATGGCGAATGTGTTGATATTGATGAATGTGAGAGGAGAGATATGTGCCAACATGGAACTTGTATTAATGCGCCTGGAACTTATGAATGTTATTGTAATAATGGTTTCAAAAAAGACCAGAAAGGTCATTGCATTGACATTGATGAATGTGAAAATTCACGATGTGAACAGAAATGCTACAACACTTTTGGTTCTTTCAAATGTGCTTGCAATCATGGCTATCGAATAAGCACCAGAGATAATCGAACTTGTGAGGATATTGATGAATGTTTGGAACATGGAGAAAATTCATGCATTGGTAAATGTGCAAATGTTGAAGGCAGTTACGAATGTTTATGTCCAAATGGCTTCAAAAGAGATGGTATTTACTGCGCTGACATTGATGAATGTGCTGAATATCCAAACATTTGTGGAAATGAAGATGATTTTTGTCTCAACATTGCTGGAAGTTATAAATGCATGGAATTTGATTGTCCTGATGATTACAAAATTGTTCAAAATAGAGGTCATAAATATTGTCTACTAAACAAACTTTGTGGATATGAAAATGATGAAAAAGAATGTGAAAAACCCTGGTTTTATAAACAAATATTTATTTCAAAACTTGCAAATTGCACAGCACCTCAATTACTTTTTAGTATGAGTATTCATTCTTCAAAATATCTTGAGGCTGAAATTGAAGATGTTAAAGTTCTAAGCATTGAACAAAATGTAAAAGAAGCAGAATTTGACGACTTTGGGTGAGTATTTTAAATTTAAACATCTTTTTGGATATTATGTAAAGCACAATCAGACTAAGATTTCATTGAGCTTAGTACAAATAATTTTTGTTTTATAAGAATTTTGCTTTACAAGTTAGCATCTAAAATTTTCGACCTCAATGTAACCTAAGAATTTTTGAGCTCAGGAATTTTTTCAACTCAGAAAATTTTGAGTACTCAGCACTCTGAGTTTTTAAGCTCAAGAAATTTTTTGAGTTTGAGTTTAAGTTTTTAAACTCTGCTAAAAATTTACAAATTTTTAAAACTTTCAATGTTATTTTTATTTTTAAAGGATTGAAAAAAGTGCAAGCAGTTTCGAACTTGTTCAACATAATCGACTTGATGGTCCACAAGAAGTTGAAATCAGCATATTTTCAAAAAATACCGATAATGACAAAATAATCAACAGTCAACGCATAAAAGTTGTCATTGTCGTATCAGAATATCCTTTTAATCGTTATTATGACAAAAATATTAAATATCAATCAAAATATTGCCCTTATGGTTGTAGTAATTAAAAATTTTCAAAAGATGTCGCTAAAAATATGAAAAAAAAGCTTGATATAAAGTTTTAAATTTGTTTATCTTTTACAATGCATAGAAGTAAAAGAAGATAAGGAAGATTTTGATAATATTAGTGCAAATGAACAAAAAAAACTTTTTTTAATCTCATTCGCGATATTTTGAGTAGACTTCTTCAGTTTCTTTTGTACGCCACACTTTTTATAACGTGAAATAATTTTTATAGTTTCTGTGAGTTGGCGATTGAATAATTTAGTGAAAATCCATAAATTTTGTTTTTTAAAATACGAAAAATAAATTGAAATATTTACAATAAAAATCTGAAATTTTATTATAAGAAAAAAGAATCAATTATGTCCTTGATTCCGTCTAATTTGAATTTACCATCAGTCTTAAGTGGCATCAGCAGTCCACCAAAAGTGTTGTTGTGTAAGTTTTCTTTAAACAATTTTAAAATTGTTTTAGCAAAAACATGTGATGAAAATTTATGAAAAAGTTAATGTTTCAAAAATCAAAGGCTTGGCAATATGAATAGATGAAAAAATTATTCGCATATTTTCTCTACTTATGCACAAAATTTTCGTCCTCAAAAATTTTATTTGGAAAATCAGCTTATAGCAGAATTAAGAAATAAAATTTCAATTGTTAAATCAAGAACTAATTTTCAAATTTTTTCCTACGTCTGCTGCTAGAAAATTTTTCTTACAAAAGTAAAAAATTGACAACAAGAATTTTTCATATAAATAAATGTATCTATAAAATAAATCACACTTTTGTTAGACGTCTAGACCTGAAATCTTATACAAAAAAAAAGTAACTTTTCATTAGTATTTCAGTGTCAAGTGTTCTCAAATTTTTATAAACAAAAATATTTTTCATATAAAGAAAACAAATTAAATTTCAGAATTTCCATATAATATGACATTTGTACATAGAACTGATACATTATTCCATGATTTAACGAATACTTTTAGAAAGCATATGCCGAAAAATTTGTGAAAAAATTTTTCTGCACATTGAATGCATCACATTTTTCAATTTTATATTAAATATTTCTCATTCGTTACTGACTAAAATGGTTTTTAAAATTTTTTAGTTCAATTTAAAAATATTTTGTTTGTTTTTAGTCGGACCAGAAAATGCTGGCAAAACAACGCTTTTATATCAGTTTAAATATTCAGAATTCATTCATACAATACCAACATTCAGCTGCAATTGTGAGACAATTTTTTTCAATGAAAAGCCAATGGTATTTTGGGATGTTGGCAGTTTAGCTCCAATTCATCAATTTCATCAAAAATATCTCAAAGGCACAAATGTTTTAGTTTTTGTTCTCGATGCAAGCGATTATGATAAAATTGGAAATGCTCGACAGATGCTCTGGAAAGTGACAGAAGAAATTGAAATGGAAGATCTGCCATTGATAATTATAGGAAACAAAATTGATGAAAGAAATGTGATGGAAAAAGAAGAATTGATTGAAAAACTTGGCTTAAATTACAGAACTGATTGGAAAGTAAGAAAAATGTATATTAAGGAAATTTATTTAGAGCTTATTTTAGGTGTTGTTTAACCCGTATAAATGTTGGTCTGTTTCTAACAAAGAAATGGTCACTAAAGCAAAAAGTACAAAAATACAAATTTTAGCTCTTTGATATATTGAAAAAGAACAAATTTTAGTACCTTTACGTGAAAAAGCAATGAAAATAAACATTTTTGCTCTAGTGTCTTCTTCGATTTTTAAATTGCCATAAAATTTCTTAATAGAACTTTAAATTAGAAATTAATCCAAATAACTGACCGTCCCTTTTGCGTTACATTACACTAAAAAAACTCAAATCAAAACTTTTCTCTTTCTAGTGGCAAATAGTTATGACATCTGCAGCCAAACAAGAAGGCATCGATGAAGTACTCAAGTGCATCTACATGTGCCTTTATTTTCATAATACAAACAACTCCTTATCATATCAGTGACTCAATTCGCTCTCTTATACAAAAAAAATGAGCTTCATTAATGAAACAACAAAAAATTTGTTGATAAAAAATGATTTTGTGATAAAAAAAAATAAATGTATTTGGTAGAATGACGAAAGAAATCAAATTTCAATGTTTATAAAATTTTGCAACAAGTCATAATAAAAAATGTTTACTTTTTTTGCTTCTATTTTGTCTCACACTATGAAGACTTCATGCAATATGAGCATATGCAAATTTTTATTATTCACTTTTGGACACTATTAATTTGAAATTTTAATATTTTTATTTTCTCAACTCATCTAAAACATTGAATGAAATATGATAAATGACATCAATTAAATCATTCCATGCAGCTTTTCCTTCATCATCCAAATTGCATGCATCAGATACTTTCTCAAGAATTACTCCACGTATTTGATTGTAATGTTCTTTCTTTATACCTTTTTTGCCATGAAAATCTGCATTGTCAGAAATAGTGTTGAAAATTATGCTCTTACAATTTTCTGTTCCAAGCGCTTCAATTGCGGTTTCGAAAACTTTCCTTAATATGAAATGAATTAAATTTTAAATAATAAAAACAAATATCATTTGAGGGCAAACAAATCAATATTATAATAATTGAAGGAATGACATCTACTAATTGTTACCTAACATCTTGCAATTATATATATCAAATAAAGAAAACTTTTATCATTATTTTACAAAATATTTAAAATTTCTAGAAAATAAAAAGACAAATTTTAAAGTTTACTTATTATATCAGTAATTAAAGCTGTTTCACATTTGACTAAGTGTTTACTAGTTTTTGACCAAAATTTAAGCTCAAATTGAATACATTAAGTTAATTTTACTTAATTGCAAATATGTTTCCAAATACTTTCAGGTAATAATTTAATATCATATAGAAAATTTGGTAAAAATTAGCAAACTATCATAAAATTTAACAATTTAACAAAAATTTTTTTGATAGTTTTATATAAAAATTTTTACTCTCAAGATTTGTTTTGCTCTGATAATATCTATTGAAAATTTCAAATTTTCTTACATAATCTTTCCTGCATGACGTTGAATTTGTGCTAATCCCTTAAGTTGTGCCAGTGGTGTATTTCTGAAATTCGTATAACGTTTTTGATGCTCAGGAAAACGTTCCAAGAAAGTATAGAAAATTATTTCTCCATATTTTTCTGGCTAAAAGTTTAAATAAACGAAATAAATTAATAGTTTTGCTAAATTCAAGTCTCAATATTATAGAACCAAAAAGATAAGGAAATTCAAATTCTCGGAAAAATTTTTGATTTCTTCGATAATATGAAATATCATACGAAACAGAGTTGTAAAAGTAGAATCTACATTGAAGCTTTTGGCTACTGATTACGAACCAGTAGTTTTACTCTGGTACGAAATATAGTTTTTTATTTAGCTCGTGAATTTGAAAATAGTAAGCCATTGGTAACAATAACTTCACATTTTAATAAGTGACAGCAAGCAGTAAAATTAATGAAATTTAACGAAATTTGTATCTTTCACTTTTTCTCAATTTAAGTAATTTTGTGTTACACAGCAAAAAACTTTTTGTCCATTTCTTTATTTTTAAAAAATTATCAAAAAAATATTTTCCATTAGAAATTCAAAAATTTAACTTACATTATCACTCATCATAGTCCAAGAATTTTTAATAACTTCAATTTGCCGATCACTTAGGTCTTTTAAAGGTGGTGTTGGTGGATCCATGTTAAGTTAACTTTTTTAATGTTATCCACTAAGTTCAGTGAGTGACAAATTTCAAATGATAATTCAAGAGTTGACAGCACGCTCTTTTAAGCAGTCAAAAAGTAATAAAAAGAGTAAAATTTCATGAACTATTTCCGTCTTTGTTTGTTTTTCTGATGGGGAAATTGATTATATGAAAGTTACTTTTAGTATTTTTCCATTCGTCCTTTGAGTAAATAGAATGAAATTCAATTAATGGAGAAGATTTACTGTTAGATAAAAAGAAGAAAAACGATCAATGAAATAATGTCACGTGATGAGTAGGTAAAATTTTTATAAATGAAAAGTGAGTTATAAAGAAAATCATCCTCATAGTTTGGGCATTAGATGAAAAGAATTTGCATTAAAAAAGAAAATAATTTCAATAATTAAAGAAAAAGCATTGACATTTCTTTCTAAAATCTTTGATTTTTGATGGGACTCTTCTCTTTACTATAAGTTTTTTGATTTAAATTAAAGCAAGGGGAAGAACTGTATCAAAATATCTAACAAAATAACAAAACATTTGTTAGCTTCAAAAGAAGTTTTTGAATTTCAATGGTTACTTTGTTTTCGCTTTAAAAGTTGATTCCCCTTGGTTTAAAGATTACATAGAGTGCTTAGAAGAAAAAGTTGAATGATCAAATATTGAAGAAAAATTTCTCTTTGCCCGTTGTTAAGAGTAGCTACTTGATACGTATAGCGTCACACAATAAGTCTTCCATCATTATTGTAAAAGTCAAAAGTGGCGTTTAATAATATTCCAACAGTCCTGATAATAATGTACGTAGAAACAACAGTTATCTTAAAAACTTTAAACTCTCAATAAAGTCGGTAACAATTGAAAACAACTCTAATAAATTAATCTAAATCTAACTAGAAAAAAAAATAAAAAGTTTTCAAGAATTATTTTTTCATTTTCATTTTATTCCTTAGACAATAGTTTAAATTTCAGAAATAAAATGTTTTTTTAAATAAACGTAAAATTTATTAAATTTAGAAATATTTGTTTATCTGAAAGTTGAAAATTTAACACAAATTTTTTCTAGCATTTAATCCTTAAAGCTTTAAGTTTTTATTTACAATTAGTTTCACAAATTACTTTTTTTCATTGATTTTCTTTCCTTCATCAAGAACATTAAAAATAATATGATAAAGAATATCCATTAGATCATTCCATGCTTTTTTACCTTCATCATCAAGTTTACAAACATCTGATAAAATGTCAATAATCACAGTTCGAAGTTGATTGAAATTTTTCTTTTCAATACCACGACGTCTGTGATATTTCCCTATTTCTGTAATGATATTTGTTTGAAATTAAAATTAATAATTTTTAAGTGACAAAAATTACCTGTAACAACTCCAAGGATTACTTGAAGACCAATCTCTGTTCCAAGTGCATCAATTGCTGTTGCAAATATTTTCCTGAAATTTTTTCGAAGGTTAAAATTTTTTTTTTTCATTCTTAAATAATTTACATTATTTTATGTGCATGACTTCTAAATCCAGGTGTGCCTTTTAACATTATAATTGGAGTGTTTCGAAAAGCAGCAAATTTCTGTTGATTCATTGGAAATCTTTCGAGATATGTGTAAAGAATTATTTCACCAGAGTCAAGAGGCTGAAATTAGAAAATATATAAGGAATTTTAAAAGAAAATTAGTATTTAAAAGAAAGTAGTTGATGCCGTGAAATTTTGTTTAAAAATATTTAATTTTTTTCATATATTTTCATCAGTAGTGGCCAATCGGTGTGCCGTCGTAAACTGACATACTTTTGTTAAGGCTTAGGTGTGCCATAAATATTTTTTTTAAAAATCAAACATTTCTCATTTTTCTCTAAACTATAAAAATCAAATAGAAATTATCCAAAGTTTCCATAAATTTTGTTTGTTTGTTTCCAAAAAAGAAAATATTTGATGCGCCAAAAGAAAAATTTTTTTGTTCAGATGTGCCGTAAAATAAATGGCTCTTAAAGTTATCCAGGATCAAAAAATTTGACCATTACTGTTTTAGCTAAAAATAATTTTAAGTTTAAAATAAACAAATTTCATTTACCTTAGAATATGGAATAGCCCATGTACTTTTAATAATTTCAATTTGTCTTTCTGTAAGTTGTTTAAGTTCTGGAGTTGGTGGTTCTTTATTGCTTGCAATTATTTCTTGAACATTCGTCACTACGTTTCCCATCTTACAGGAATTTCGTCTACAAAAGTTTCCAAAATTGATTTTTATAATAAAATTTCTTTCAAACTATCTTCTAGAATCTTTCAATTTAAACTTTTATAATTTGAGATAAATAAATTTTTGTAGCAAAGCAATAAAATGCTTCTCGAATGTCTCACAATTATTTTATGAATGAACTTCGTTTACTCATTCAAGCAGAATTTATGGTTAAAAAAGAAAGAAACTTTTAAAATAGAAAAGTTCATTTTTTGGAACTATTTGAAAGTTTTGTATCTTTTGTTAGTTAGAAATTATTTTTGAATTTTGGAAAATTTAAAAACAAACAAATGCTGCTAAAATTAGGAAATCGAAATTCATTTTGAATATTAAAATATTAATCTTAAATTTTATACAACTATAACTTACAAATAGTCCCCAAGAAAATAATTGAGTGTCAGTTTATGCCACAACCTAGTCATTGTTGATAGAAAAAAGATAAAGATCGATTAG
Source organism: Polypedilum pembai (assembly GCA_014622435.1). Taxonomy (NCBI): domain Eukaryota; kingdom Metazoa; phylum Arthropoda; class Insecta; order Diptera; family Chironomidae; genus Polypedilum; species Polypedilum pembai. The sequence continues at coordinate 11,803 of JACWBX010002077.1, read as the reverse complement.
GTGCAATTAAGCAAGTGTAAACAGTGTTTTGAATGAATATAATTGATCAAGATTAAGATTGAGTACTAAAAAACGATAAAAATTCCGTAATTAAAAGCAATCACGCATCGTAGCAAAAAATCAATAAAATTATTATAATTGAAAACAAAGTTGAATTACATTAAAGACAAAAAAAATTTTATTTTCTTGATCATAAAAGCGAATTTTTGTGTTACAAAGCATTTTTTTAATTTCTACAAATCTTCAACCACGATTTGTTCAAAATTTTCCTTTTTCTATGCTTTTACAGAATTTCCATCAATTCTTTTATCCAAATTAGTAAAAATAATGTGATAAACTGTATCAAGGAGATCATTCCATGCACTTTTGCCTTCATCATCAAGTTTGCAAAGTTCGCCAACAACTTGTAGGATAATCCCACGAATTTCAATGAAAGCTCGCTTAGGAATACCACGACGACGATGATTTTTGCCCATTTCATTAAAAAGATTTATGATCGTCTCTGTACCTTTTTCTGTGCCAAGTGCATCAATCGCTTGTCCAAATAAACCCCTAAAAATTAAAATAAAATATTTTGCTTAAATTTTGAAACTTTTATGTTATAAATTTTAATATAACTTAAAATGAAAGTTCGTTTTGACACAATTTCAAATATATTCAAGTAAATTTTTAGAAACTTACATTATTTTACTAGCATGACTTCTGAAACCAGGTGTACCTTTTAACATAATTATTGGTGTATTTCGAAATGCAGCAAATTTTTCTTGATTGTGAGGATATTTTTCCAGATATGTGAATAAAATTTTTTCACCAGAATCAAGAGGCTAAAATGAAGAAATAAAATATTTACAGTTTGAAATAAAATTTACAATTTGAAGATTTTAAATGTTCGATTACTTTTTTTTGAGGAATATTGAATAAAGTTTTAAGAGTTATTGTTTATTTAAGCCAACGACTAATAATTCTATCAAAAAATCTAACAAATTAACAAAAACCTTTTGTTGGCTTTATGCAAAATTTTAGAGTTTCAATGGTTACTCTATTTTCGCTATCAAGAGACCTAACTCCTTGGTTTAAACAAAGCAAAAAGGCAGTAGAAAGTTTATAGCTGCATTCAGAGTTTTTTGTCAGAAATTTTGTTTTTTTTTTTTGTTTTAAATTTCTTTTGTAAACTATTCTACTGACTTGCTTCGTTACAATCTACAATTTATAATTTCATAAACTTTTTGGTTCATGAAAGAAATATTAAATCTTCTTTATGTTAATTTGAATTCAACAAGATTTTAAATTTTAGAGCATAACAATTGCTTTGCAATTTCCATTTATTGAAAAAGAGAACTCAAACAACATTCAAAACTTAAGTTTCCCAAAACTATAATTATGAAAGCTTAACTTAAATATCATGAAAATTCCTAAATCAATTTCATTGAAAAATATGGACACGGTGGCAGAAAATTTGGAACTTTCGCCACTTTCTTTCCATATTTTCTTCTCATTCATTTTCGTCAGTCTCAATTAAACTTTAAATATTTCTTTATAAACAGTTTAAATTAAAATTCATAAAAAAGTTAATCCCTTATTAAGAAATTTGAGCTTACTCTTGCAAAAACAATTTCCCATGATTTCTTTATAATTGAAATTTGCCGTTCATCCAAATCTTTAACTTCTGGAATTGGAATATCTTCATGTCGGCTAAAAGCCATGATACTATGAATGTTTGCTACTACATTTCCCATTTTAAATAATATTTTTATATCTCAAACTTTTTCTTCACTTTTCACGTTGACTTTTGGTTCATGACTGAAAAAAGTTAACTCAAAAGAACAAAATAAAGGAAAATTTTTGAGTTCAAGTCTCTTCTATTTGTTTCCTTGAACAACAACACGAACATTTGACATTTATGACTCAATTTGTCATTATTAATCGGCACTTGATAATTAGACAATCAATTAGAATTTTATTGATGCACTGAAAAGCGAGAATGAATAAAAAAAAAACTGTTGCTAAGGATTCTAACTTGATAGCAATGACTTTTTTATTCAACTTTTTATCTATGATATTTTTTAAAATGATTTGTTAACGTAACTTCACTGGAAAATGGTTTTCTGCAGACACTGCATTTATGCTTCACTGTTTCAGCTGTAAAAAATTTAAAATTTAAGTGAAATTTTATCATTAAAATTTTAATGAACTTTTCAACTTACAATGTTTGTCTTTTTTATGTCTTTTCATATACAAAGGTGAAGTAAAAGCTTCATCACAAACATCACATTTGTAGTCATAACTTTTCACATGAACAGCTAAAATGTGAACTTTTAATTTTGTCGCTTCAGGAAATGATTTATCACAATGTGGACATTTTTGTTTCTCACGATGACTTAATTTATGTGTCGCAAGTTCAGTGTAAGAAGTACTTGAAAAATCACAATGTTGACAATTGTGAATTTTGTTTGTTTCGTGAATTCTCAATTTATGTTGAATTAAGTGACATTTTCGATTAAATCCAGCTGAACATTCGTCACATTTGAATGGTCGAGGATTTTCATGGTTTTGTTCATGATCTCGAAAATGTCTTCGATCGTTGAAACCTTTTCCACAAATACTGCATGTGTAAAGTTTTGTATCTGAATGACTAAAAAAGGAAAATTTATTTAAATTTATTAATCAAAAAAATTTTCAACTTACGTCAACATGTGCCGCTTTTTAGTTGACTTTTCTGTGAAAACTCTTTCACAAATTTCACATTTAAAATCCCATTGTTTGTCATGACTTCTTTCATGTTCTTCTAGCTTGTGTTTGAAAATATTTTTTGAACATATTTGACATTTAACTTTTTCAAAATGACTCATTTGATGGCTAATTAGTGATGATTTAAATTCAAAAGATTCATCACAGTGCGAACATTTGTGAATTAAAATTTCTTCATTTGAATTTTCTGGATTTGTTTCTGAAATTTCCAATGGATCTTCTTCTTTGATTTCTTGTAAAATTGAAGAGTTTTGTGATTCATTTTCAACATCTGAAGAAAACTCTTGTTTGATTTCTACTGAATTTTCATTTGTATATTCTGATGAATTTTGTATTGTTTGTTGTTCTTTTTCATTTTTGATTTTTATGTCTTCTAAAGGATCTTCGAGTTTAACTTGAACATTTAAAAGTGGATCTATCTCAGTTAATAAATTTTCACTATTATCTTGTTCACTTTTAATGATAAGATGACTATCTGGTTCTGTTTTAATATTCATTGTTTAATAAGTTGAATTTTAAGAATGAAGAAATATTTTAAACAATTCCAATTGTAAAAATTTGAAATTCAATGAATTATTTTTTAGTTCTTCCTATTTTATTCATAAAATAATTTTTTTAGTATTACTAATTGAAGTTTTTGTTTTTATTTATAATTAGTTGCTCATTTGTTGCTCATTTTCAAATTTAAGGGAAAGTTTTAATTTATAAGAGAGAAAAATTTATGACTAAAAAGAGAAGAGAAAAAGACGAAAAATTTAAAGAAAACTGAACAATTTAGAATGCTAAAGAATATTTGTAATTAAATAGCAAAATTATATCAAGTAAAGAAGTGTGATCAGTAAATCTATCCACTCCTTTCTCTCAAAATTTATATAGTTTTGTACCCTTTCTCTCTTTAATCTACAACTTCTCTTCTCTTTCCTCTCAATTTCAATTTTTCTGTTGCTCAAATTTTAATTTGTAAACAAAAAAGTTCATAAATAAAAATAAAATTTTATTTTCAAAGTTTATAAGTATTATTTCAGTATAAAATAAGTTAAAAATGGATGAAGAACTAACAAAATGTAGACTTTGTAATTATCAAGCTGATAAAAGATTGATGTTGGATGTATTTGACCAAAACACAGATTATTTTAATAAAATTGAAAATTATTTGAATATAAAGGTAAATAAGAATAACAAGCATAAAGATTTTTAAATAATAAAATCTATTTTAGATCCAACAAATTTCAATTTCATCAACATTTATTTGTTTTCATTGTTCACAAACTCTCGATAATTTTCATAATTTTGCCACAAAAATCAAAGCAATTCAGAAAATAATTTATCCTGAAAGTGATGAAACATTTCAAAATTTACAACCTGAACCACTTCATGATCAAATCTTTGAAATTCAAGTTATCAATGAGTCACAGGATTCTTTTGAAGAATTGGTCAAAGCACCACAAAAAATGTTCAAAGTTTCAACAATTTGTACTCGAAATAGCAATAAAGAGAAAGAAACAAAAGTGACATTTGAGGAGTTAAGAAAAGACATCGATTTGTCAATGAAACTTAGTGAAGTTTTGACAACTGATGACTTAATGAGTGAACAGCAATCTCACAGATCTTTTGATTTTGAAGATCCTCAAGAACAGTTTGAAGTAATGTCGAATGATGACAATCAAAGCATCATAAATGAAGAAGAATTTAAACTTTTAAGAGATCCAGATGATGAAAATTTTCCATCAGCTGAAGCACTTAAGAAAATCCCAACAAAATTAATCGAAAATGGAATTTTAATTTACAAAGGACGAAAACTTATGCGATTGCTGTCAATTTTTTACAATACAACTTGCAAAGCTTGTCCACAAATTAAAAGATTTAAAACAGTTCAAGGATTGTTTGAGCATTATAAAGCATATCATCCTGATGTTGAAGCTTTTGTCACTTGCTGTTCAATGGAGTTGAAGAAAATGCCGAAAATAATTTGGCACTTTGTAAAACATATCGAACCTGATGTTTTTAAATGTAATTTATGTGATTATGTTGTATCAAGACCAAAATTTCTTCCCGTTCATCAACAAACTCATTTGCCTGAAAATCAAAAACCTTTAGAATGTGACTTGTGAGTGTTTTTTTATCATTAATTTAATTTTAAAAATTTTAGAATTTTTTTTATTTTTTTAGATGTGATAAACGTTTCATATGGAAAGGAGCATTAAAAAATCATCTTATGAATCATCAGTCAGAGCGAAAACTTTTTACTTGTTCAATTTGTAATAAAAATTATCAAACAGCTGGCTCATTAGCAACACATAAGAAATCTACTCACATTGACACAAATAAAACGAGAAAACTTTGCGAAATTTGTAGCAAATCATTTTCAACTTTTACATCTTATAAAGAACATTTGATACTTCATAGTGAAGATAGAGATAAAATGCAATTGAAATGTCCAGAATGTGGTAAATGGTTGAAAAATAAACGATGTCTTAAATCACACTTGTTGCTGCACACGAGTGATGAACAGAAATGTGAGCTTTGTGATTATGTGACAAAGAAAGAAAAATTGCTGAAAAATCACATGGTAACAAAACACAGTAATGAAAAATCTTTTGCTTGCGATCACCCTGACTGTGAAAAATCATTTAAAGTTAAACGTGCTTTAACAATTCATAAAGCTAAAGATCATGGTGGAAAAAGTGCAGCTAAAAAATGTGAATTTTGCAATCGAGAATTTGCAAATTCAACAAATTATTATACACATAGGAAAAATTTGCATGCAAAAGAACTTGAAGAAGTGATTTTAAAGAAGAAAGAAGAAGAAAAGATGAAAAGAATTAAGGCAGGATTAGAAAAAAATAATGAAATGAGTGAAATTAATGATATTTGATGGTAAAATACAAAATGATGTAAAAAAAAATAAATTTAAATGTTTTTAATGAAAATTATTGTCTAAAAATTCTGTTCTAACATAGAAAATCAAATGATGATTAGTCAGACCTAGCCCTAAAACTGTAGAATGTATTTGTATGTACGTCTGAAGACACGTTGAACTTCGCAGCTTTTATTTCTTCGCGAAAATGTTTGCAGATTCGTAATCAGAGACCCAAATAGGAGGAGAATAATTTGGGACTTTATTGGTTGTAATTTCATAAAATAAAACTATCTTCAAGAATTCGAAAAATAGAAGATCCATGACTAACTAAATAATATTTACAAAAATTTTAAATCTTAAAGCTTTTCAGACAAAATTTTTCTCCTAAACCGATTTTAATGATATGAAAATGACTATCGAGTTGAATTTAGATAACGAATAAGATCACACAGTCAGAAAAATCACAACATTCATAGAAGCATTCCTTTTTTCCCAATTTTTTAATGTGAAAATATAAATTCGCAATTTCTGGATTAATGCAATAAATACCAACTTTCTAACTTGTCAGCGATCCTTTATTTTTAATTTCACTATAGCTTCTAATGATCAACCGTACACTTAATAAAAGTGATGCCAAATTTTCGAATTTCGAGCCACATTCACATTATTATAATGTATAATTTAATTTATTCCCGTTTTCAGGTCCAAAAAGAACGTTTTAAATCTAAATTTTGAATGTCGAACTAATTTTATGGTAATAATTAATTTATTCCAAGTAGTTTGCTGAAATTTAATTAAATACTTCCAAGAAAATCTCAAAAAAAAACCTTTTTATTTATTTTTAAACTTTTTTCTTTATTTTATCATCAAAGATTTTCATTTCAATTTGTTTATATCTGTCAAATCTTGCATCTAATTTCTTCACTTATTTCAATCTGTTTTGTCTTTTTTCTTCCGATTTTAAAGTGCTTACAAAATAAAAAGTTTTAATAAATTTTTTTTAAAAAGTTCTTCGTCTTAATTAGTGAAATAGAATTTTTTTTTTAGATTCTTTTAAGAAAAATTTTCTCTAGTCAATTTATACTTTTTCTGCTTTTGTTTCTATTTCATCAAGAGGAATTTTTGATGTTTAAATTTTTATTTTGTGTTGAAGAATTTTAAAGAAATTTTTTCATTAAATTGAAAATTTTGAAAAATAAAAAAAAAATTAGACAAATTTTATTTAAAATTCTTCAAAATAAAACAATTTCTTTTCATATCTTTCGAAAACATATGTGAACACGAAGCACCATCTTAAAATATCTAAAGTTGTTTTTTTTTTCTTCATTTCTTCTTTTTTTATAATAAATTTTTAAAAAGATTTAAATTTTTAATTAACAATTTTTTTTGTGTTACATTTTTTGTTAGTCAATTCTTTCTTAAATTTTTTTTGTGCTTAGCTCAAAAGTATCAAAAAATTTAAGTAAAAGTAAATGTTATAAATATTTTAAATTTTTGGTCAAATTATTAAAAGTGTTTTAGTGAGATGTTTGAAAATTACATTACGAAAAATTGAGCTGTTTTAGATCTTTATTTTTTTTTTACAAATACATTATTCAAAAAAAATTTTAGGTAATTTATTTTTAAATTACTCATTATTTATTTACAATCCTCAAAGCAAGGCAAAATACTTGAGTTTTGCCGGATTTAACCACTTACTGTTAAATTTTGCATCAATTGGATACATAGTACCAATTAATGTCGCTGTCACAATTCGACTTCATGAGAGCTAGTAAATGTAACATAAAAATTTCAAATTTACTTTCGTTCTTTTTCGTTTCATTAAATATGTTCTTTCACCTTCTTTTTTATGGACGAGCGAAGAAAGAAAGTCATGTAAAGTGCAAACCGAAAATAAAATTATAATAAATTATTAAATTTTAATGACTTTGAATGATTATAGGTCACCGATTATCTGCTGATTTTTCCGTAGATATCTTCAGACTTTTCTGCCGAAGATATTTGTCTGCAATTTATTTGCTCGTGTCTGTAGATAAGTCTGCAGATTGTCTGCAGATTATTTGTCGGCTTAGTAAATAACAAAAACTTTGACTTAACGAGAATAATAAATTATAGTTTGATTGAAAGCCTAGATATCACCTGACAGATTTGTTTTTAGTTTTCAACTCGATTTCACGTGCTTTATCAAAAATATTTTTTTCACACCTCGTGTATCCATTGAAAACAGCCGCATTTGACATTTGTCCAAGCTGTTTTGCCTTGCTTTGCTTCAAAGATCATTTACATCATCTTTTATTTGTAAAATATATTTTACGGGAGCAAATGGTTAGAAGATCTCAATTTTTCATGTTGTAAATATTAAAACATCTCTTTAGTGAATTTGTTTTCAATTTCTTCAAAATCATTTTATCAAACTTTTTGAAAAGTAAATTTCTTAATTTAAAAAAATGATAATTGAAATTTTATTTTATTTGATGAAAGTTCAATTGAAATAATGCACCTAGCTGAAAATTATTAAGATGAGAATGAAGATTTTTGATATAAGTTCTCCTATTTAATTTCTTAAATTGATTTTTTTTTGAATTTTTAATTATTTTTCTATTTATCATTATTTAATTTTAAATTTTTGCTTACATTTATTGCATGAACCAAATTTGAGTTTTAAATTTTAAGAAATTTTCATTTATTTAGAGATCTTTAACAAAAAAAATGTTTTTGGTTCTTTAGTTAAATTTTTCAGATGGTTTCATTTGCTTCTTGTGGTCTCATTTTTAATTTTCTTTTTTACTTTTATAATTAATTTAATTTTTCCTTATAATTAATGAACATTTTTTTACCATTTTTTATAGGTTTTTATCCATTTTTTAAAATATTTATTTTTCTTGATAATTTCTAAATTTTTTTATAAGTAAATACTTTTCTGGTTTCTTATATATTGCAGGGAGAGAGGTAACAATACATTTCTACTTTTTTTAAATTTTATTTTTTTGAAATTCCATTTTAAAGTCCATAAATACTTTCTTACTTTTTTTAAATGCATTTTTATCATCTTAATGTAGGCATAACTAACATAGTTTTTTTTCTTCTTTATTTATTTTTGATTACTTTTAAAAATTTCTTTGATATTCTTATAATTTTTAAAAGTAATCAAAATAAATTTATTCAACAATTATAAATGAAATTTTATTCAACTTTCTTTTAAACTCAAAAACTATTTTTTGAACATGAAATTTAAAGTTTTTATTTTTTTGGCAAGTTTAAATTTCTACTATTTTTCAACTATTTTCTTAAATATTTGTTTGTCATTTAATGCATCAAAAAATATATAGAGAAAAATTCTTTCATTATTTTTGTAAATACTTTTTCTTTGGCTTCATTTTAAGATTGGAAGCAAAAAATTGAAAGATTTTTTGTTGTCATTATATTGGCATGTGGAGTAAATAAATCAGTAAATAAAAGTCTTAAATAGCTTGCAATCAATTTATATCTCTCTGTAGGTACACATGGTTTGACACACATCTCTAAATATGAATAGGTACTTGTCAATATAAATAAAGATTTCATTTTTTTGTGCTTTCTTCTTGAATGAAGTTAAAAATGAATTGGTTGGACTGAAATCGATAATTTCAACAACATATTTTTGTCTATGTATTCCGTTTAACGGAAAAACTTTTTCAAACATATTTTTTTCTTTATCTATTTACATTCATTCAAGCAATTTTCGATATTTTTAGATTTTAAAGTTGATGATGATGATGAATAGAATGCAAATAATATTTTTGCGAATTTGATTTAAAAATATAAGAGTTCAAAAGTAAAACAAATAAAGAATTCAATATTTAATATAATAATACACCAGTCCGTCATATAAATTAATTTAAATCTGCTAAGCAAAAGTAATATTATATTTTCAATATTTAAAAAAAATTTTTCAATTAAATCAAAGTTATTTTTTGTAAAATCAACTAGAAGTAAGATTTTTCATTATTGTTAAACAGTAACCGCTAACAGCTGTTTTTAACTAACTTATTTAGAAATAAATCTATTTCTATCTATCTATGAAAATCAAAAGCATTAATTAGAGTCCGAAGTCGACTGAAAATTCATACACGGAGAAAAAAGCTTTTTAACTGGCATAAAGTTTAATCTAATAAAGCTTTTTATGAGGCATAAAAAGTATACTTCATGACACTCATAAATTCTTTTCCATACAAACTTTTTGTGTCTTATAAAACTTTTTTAGCTCTAATAAAGTTTTGATTTTTTCTGGCATAAAGTCACTTTATTAGATCCAACTTTATGCCAGTTATAAAGTTTTTTTCTTTGTGTACGTAAGTCGACTTAGAGTACAATATTTTGGTCGACTTCAGGGTTTGGCATTAACAGCAGCTAATAAACTACTTTTACTAAAAACAAGAGTTGTTTTTAAACTGCTGTTACTTAACTTTTTCATAGAAAATTTCTTGTTGTATAAATTTATTTTGAGAGTAATATGATAATAAAGAATTATGATATAAGCAATCTATAAAATAGTTAAAGGTTAAAAACATCCACTTTAGATTCCGTTAGCGCACGTCAGAAAACTTTAGCGCAAGTTAGACCAAAGTTTTTTCCCCTTGATAATAATTTTGTTAAAATTAAACTTATAAAAATTTCTAAGCTCTCTTCATCATCATCATCATTAATTTGAAAATTTTCTTAAATACTCAACCAATTTAAAAAAGAACTAAATTTATCATTTCATCTCTAAGCCCAAACTGTGGTGAAAATTCTTACCAAAGCTAGTCCAACTCCAGTCAAAATTCCTATCATTTGAGCATTATGAACTCTTCCAACTCCGTTCAGATAGATGTAGTGTCTGAGATCAGGCAGTGTTTTGAATTCATAAAATTTGAAAAGATCACGATAAGCTTTCTTCACACGCAGCAAACCGGTAGCATTGTTTCGATATAAAATTGGCAAATCAACAGCACGTGCAATTAACCCACTATGATGTTGTTCTGGCTCGTACTTTTGGAACATTTTCATCATCCATTGTGCTTCATGGCGATCATCCATTTTATAAAGTTCTTCAACCATTTCAAAATATTTACGAAGCATCAAATCATGACGTGGATAAGGTTTGGCATCATTATGATATAAAAGAAACATGACATAATGACAAAGTTCATGAGCAAGAATTCCAAGTGCAACGTCACGATCTTTTGGATTGAGAAGATCTTTAGCTCCAACATAAACTCGATTTTCTTTTTCATTTGTCAATCCCGACGATGTGTAACTGACTGGATTAAGTTTGAAAGTGAAACGACTCGATAAATCAATGATAATTTGCAATTCACTGCAACGTGCTGTAAATTCAATTATTGGCTTTGTCATTGGATTGTTGTTAAGATCAAGCATTGCATTGATGACTTCTTGACTTGCACGATTTTCATCAATTTCTAACTTATCAAATCGAATGAGTGAACGTTTATAAAGACGCTGGATGAAGTCGTCAACTGGATGATAAACATATTTGAGATTAAGTCGATGAAGTTCAACAATTTCGTCATCATTGAAACTGTAAATATGATTTACAATGTGCCGTGCTGCGCCATTATCATATGGTAACATATCATGAGCATTTAAGAGTGCAATGATTTCAATATTCTTGCTATAGACGGCAGTTACAATAGCCAAAATGTTATCAGTATCACGTGCATAACGCAATTTTGGATTTTCTTCTAAAAAGTCTTCAATTGCATCGAAATTTTTATTACGAATATCATCATGAAGACGTTGAATTTTTCTAATATGCTCATTGAGGTCAATTACAGCTCGATTGTTACGAGTGTTGCCTCTTAAAGGTGTAAATTCAGCAAAATTGTCCGGATAAGGAAAATCATTTTTGATGAGAAGTGTAAAAATTTCAAAATGCTCATTTTGCCATGCTAATGTCGTTGCTGTGTTATTTTCCCAATCATTTTCACCTATATGAAAACAGAATAAATATTTAGTTATAAATTATTTAAAAATTTAATTTAATCAGAAAATTTAATATTTGATCAAAGTTTTTAAATTTAAATTCAGTTATATGGCAGCTGTAGACAAAATGTTACTTCACAAAACATAATTATATTCAAACGATCACTGTGCTCTGTTTAAAAAGTAAGCAGAAACAGATTTGCTTAAAATCCTAGATCTGAGAACTCTTTG